>RPOG01004229.1:24066-48284 GCA_008086565.1 Thalassoma bifasciatum
TATTGTATGAGGTAAAATATTTTGCTTCCATTTATGACAAGACATTTACTTGGATGTGACAAATGAAGTAATTCTTGTGTTTTCTTTATTCATTATTCAGAGGTAACACCTATAAATATGTGTCACATATCAGTTTATGAAAAGGACTGTGCCACATTTCAACTCCACCTGTTGACACTGTGGCAAAAACACAACACTGTGAAAACATTTTATTTCTATTGGCATACCAGGTTGGCTAAAAAAACAATAACATGGAAGGTTTTCTATGATTACATGTTGCATTTAAGCACCTGCTCACAATTTATTATCACAGTTTTCCTTTTTTCCTTTCTTTGCAGTTAGGTAAGCCAGGCTAATTCACAAGTGGTGTCAATCTTCATGTTTACATCTGGATAACAACAAACAAATTAAATGTAATCTTCAATTTAAAGAAAGTGTGAGGAAAAGAAGAAATGAAAGTACGACATTTCCTCACCAGAATGTTTCTTCACTGTTTGAAGACGATGCATCATGACCTTAATTTTCAAACCTACAGATTCTGTTATATAATTGGAGATTTCACTGAGTAAACAAACCGCCAAGAACCAAGCGTCTGACAGACTTGGGTGTGTGTGTGTGTGTGTGTGTGTGTGTGTGTGTGTTGGGGGGGGGGGGGGGGGGGGGGGGGGGTTCTGGGGTTGACTCCAGTGTCTCTAAACCCCTCATTACTGCTGTGTTTGAACAACAAGCTGTCACTGTTTGAAGGACTTGTTGCCTCAGCTGCAAGGCTCCTACTTTCCATCTGACCTTTGACCTCCCTGAGAAAGGGGGCATGCCCAGAGAAGCTTTTTTTTTTTTTTTTCAGAAATCAATAAAGCAAAAGATACACGTAAATGCACTCACACAAAAAGAAGCCAGTTCTTTCATTTTCCAATCCATCCTTCATTTACAGTTTTTACCACACTTTTTTAGTAAGCTACCTTTTCTTCACAAACTCTCCCAGGTTGTGAAAAAAAAAAAATCTCTTTTTCTGGCATCATTTCTCATTTTGGCAGATCTCTAGCTTTTTTGTTTTTATCCCTCTGGTCTGTAATTCATGGAGTAGACCCTTTTAATGGACCATTCACCTCTGACCTCGTTGCCAAGACTGCAGGAAATAATCCATTTATTAAGAATTTATTGGCTTTTCTAACTGCAGTAACCACGATTTATGGTAAAAGCCTCTATTAGACTTATTAGCCACGTTATTAGCTGGACTTTTTCCCCAACAAGGCCACAGCCGCTCTGACTGCTATTACCATAATATTAGATACACACAGTCGCTGTACCCTCAGGATGAACCATTTGTTTGTCCGTCCCCTGAATACAGTCAAAACTTTTAATTAAACCAAGAAATATTCAACTTCTACTGAATTTGCTGGTGCCAAATTTTGAACTGGCATTCATTGAACCCAGAGGTGAAATCACAGCATCTCAAGTGGTTCCTGGCTTTAAAAGAAGCTGCAATTAGTCAAAGTTTTAGGTTAAATTTTACCATATATCTCTTTTCATCCTCTAAGTTGTTTTGATTCTGTACAAACATTAATGGCTCCTGTGGGATGTACCAACACGTCCTGCGTTTGCAAATCACCTTTCTTTGCCATCTAAAGCCAGATACAGTCAAAGATTTTACTTACACTTAGAAACAATTTGACTTCTGCTGGATGTACATGTCGTAAATATTGCACTTTAATTCATGGCACCAAGAGGCTGAATCAACCTCTTTTGTTCCCACCAGAAGCTGTAGTTTTTCAAAGTTTTAACTCATGATTGTGTATATTGTGCATCAACTGAGCTACATACTTCTTAAAACAGTCGTGGTTCCCAGAGGATAAACCAAAGGTTATTTATATAATAACAATAGTAATAGTAATAGTGCCTTTTCCATCTGAAGCATGTAGTTGACGCTTTGATTAACACTAAATATCATCCAACACCTACCACCCTTCATTTTTTGTAAGGACATTCTTGGTACACAGAGGCTGAATCGTGGTGACTTTGGTGTTACCTAAGAAGCATCAGTAGGTAAAAGTATCAGCTCTTTACTATTAATAACGTGCGATCTGCTGAATTATTTTGAGTTTCATTCATTTCAAAGCATTTGCAATCCCCTGAGGATGCACCAAAATTTCCTTTTTTTGTCAGGCCCCTGCATTTGCCTTCTAAAGCTAAATGCACTTAAAACTTTTGCTTTCACTTGAAAATGTTTTACCTCTTCCGGACATAGAGTTGCAAATTTTGCACGGGCTTTCTTGGTCTCCAGAAGTTGAATCATGCCGTCTTTGATGTCCCCTGGCTTTAAAAGACACATCAGTGAACCAAAACTATGCAACCATAAACTTAAAAGTATATATATCTTTCCCTTGATTTGATTGGATTACATTATCTGTCCAGCATGAATCTTTATCTGAAACATGTCATGTATTGAGGGGAACTGTATATGTATGAGTGTGAGTCCACAGAGTCCACAACAAATTTCCCCCAAAGGCACAATAAAGTTAATTGTATTGAATTGTACTGTATTGTATTGTATTGTATCTTTGTCATCAGTCTTAGTTGTTCGCCACTCAATACTGAGGAATGTTTGCACGCTGATTTGTATGATCTGTAGTTTTTATTATTTTTCACAGTAATCAAACATAAACAAACAGTAACACCCTGGATGACAAGGGCCACATACTAAAATGAGCACAATAATAAATACAGACAAAATGCATCTAAAAAAGAGGGATAACGACAGCCAATGCACACATGGGCACACACACACACACACACACACACACACACACACACACACACACACACACATACATAAAGGATGCACAGCTTAAAATTTGACAGTTTTGCATACTATTTTTAAATGAATGAGAGCAAGGCTACCACTAAGGCTCTTTTGTTCTGCTGGTGTCTTGATAGAAATTGAAAATGTGATGCTTTAATGATAATGTTTTCAACATGGTGGTTCATTATTACCGATTTGCATTTTAATTCAGTTGATTAGACAGAAGCAAACTGTGACAAAATGAGTTACAAGAAGGATGGATTCATTACAAGATGGGAACTCCAAAGTTAATCCACTTAATAACTGACCTTTAACACATGTACGGATGAAAATAATATGATGTTATAGATGATCAAATGAGAACCTTGGTTTAAAGTCTCCGCTCAGTCTTCACTATCTGCCGCCTCCTGCCTCAGTCTGATTAGTGCAGGGGAACACCTCGCTCGCGCGGTAATGAGCACGAGGCGGGCTGCCGGAGCTCGGTCCGTGGGAGGGGTCTGCCAAACCTTTCCCTCTAATTGACCAGGGAGCAGAGGCAGCCGGGGAGCGAGCAGCTTCAGACGGGGAGAGGGGCGCGTTTCTTCTCCCTCTCTCTCTCTTTCTCTTATTGAAACACAGCAGGTGGGTTCAAATTAATTACCGCGTGGCGTGGATTACTTTGCTGAAGTGTCACTGAGCAGCTGTTATGATAGTGTGGCTTTGTTTCATATCTCAAGAATTGCTTAGCTGTACTTTAAAATGCTTGCGGTGCACACACGAGAGGAGGGGAATATGGGAACAGATTTTGCTTGTGCGTACTTTTTTTTTTTTTTTTTGTGCAGCGACAGAGCTTGAAATCAATCTCAGGTAGTTTAAACGTCACAGCTTTTATTTGTCTCCTTTTAGCAGCAGAAGTGGCCGCATGGGCTGGATAAAACTCCTCTTTTTAAATGGCTGATCTGGAACTGTTTTACTATGATCCACTGGGTCCCGGAGACGCCTCCCTGGGTGTGAAAAAGCAAAGTATCCAGGAGCTCTGCGGCGTAAAGTCGCTTCATCCCGGCGGAGGAGGAGGAGGAGGAGGAGGAGGAGACGTTTCAGCACCATGGACAGAGGCACTGAGGGGCGCGTGGCCGGAGGAGGTGACAGAGACATCCTTCACGTGCACAAAGCAACACGAGGAAGAGGAGGAGGTGGTGGATGTTGGGTTGATTGAGACAAGTTGTGTTACCCGCAGACTGAGTCAGAGCTCATCAAGTGAAGTGGAGGAGGAGATGATGGAGGAGGAAGAGGAGGAGGAGGAGGAGGAGTACCCGGAACTTTACTTATTGTCCGATGAAGACCTCTCCTCTGACAGCTCGGGGAAGTCTGTGGATTATGGGTTTATCATCGCAGTGACATGCCTCGTNCTGTGTGATAGCGGGACTGTGCCTGCTCACCCTCGGGGGTGTGCTGCTCTCCACGCTGCTCATGATCTCCATGTGGAAGGGGGAGATGATGAGGAGGAAAGCCTTCGCCTATTCCAAACACGCGGCCAAGTTGTACGGCTCCATCAGTCTGAGAGGAGGCTCCAGCCCCACCCGGGAATCCTGCTCACAACTGTCAGCGGCTGATGAGGATTTGGAGGTGATCGGCTGAATTTAAAGACTGAGAAAAGTACTCACGACATGCAAACGGTGCTTTCCTTTAACCGAGGACGTGCGGGGATATTATGCTTTTTTTTTATATTTCATCCTCTGATGTTGGCTGGACTTTTTAAAGGGTGGGTTCGCATTTTTCTTAGACTGAAAGTCACTTGGGAAAACGTCACAATACTGGTTTTTTTTCAGTGAAAAGGTACTATAAAGTTTCACTACAGCAAGAAAAAAAAGTATTAAAGCAGGAGTTGCCTCAAGTTATAGGAAATCCATGACAGATTGATCAGTTTAAAGGTTCATTTCAATAATCTGGGCAGCCCTAAAGTTTACACCTCCCAGCAGAATTTCTGATTTTTTAGCCTTTTCTCAGAATATATGAATGATAACACAAAATCCTTCTTATCACTCATGGTTAGTGGTTGGGTGGAGACATTTATTGAAAAAAAAAATAGTTTACTCTTTTTAAAACCATAATGACAACAGAAACTTCAAAAATGACCCTGTTAAGAAGTTTACACAACTCTGGTGGTTTTGTCCTGATAAATGCACAAAATTGAACACAAATGTGTTTGAATGTCTACTAAAGGTAACCTTCCTCACCTGTGATCTATTTGCTTGTAATCAGTGTGTGTATATAAAAAAATGAACAGGGTCATTTTTGAAGTTTCTGATGTCATTATGATTTAAAAAGAGTAAACAGTTGTTTGTTAAGAAATGTCTTCACCCAACCTCTAACCACGAGTGACAGAAAGGATTTTGTGTTATCATTCATATTTTCTGAGAAAAGGCCAAAAAATCAGGAATTCTGCTGGAGGGGGTGTTAACTTTTAGGCAGAACTGTAAGTCACAATCTTAAAGAGCAAGCTTGTATTCAATTGGCTAAGTCCCGCCCCCAAAGGCAATTAGCCAATCACACTAAGTGTAGTCAAGTCAAGCGGCAACCTCTGGTCTGAAAATATGAGACAATGCAGAAGTGCTAAAAAGCTGCAGTTCCTCGAGTGACCACTTGAGGCTGGCTCCAGAAGTACCAGAAGTCACATACACATCAAGCCAAAAAACAAAGCCATTTTTAGAGCAGAAATTAGCACTTTCACAGTCTGGTACAAAAACTTTCTGCCACCTGAATCACTAATTTTGCTAACAGCACACATTGTGTAGGGGCTGAATTTTTTTTCTAACTTGGCTGCTCAGATCACGTGACTAACGGGCGGCCAATGGCTGTGAGTTTGGACACACTTCACTCATCCCATTTCATCCAGAACATTTGGTCATTCTCTGCTTGACAGAACATTAAAATGTTTGAAGGAAGTTAGTTTTGTGGGTTACCAGGTACATTTTTTTTATCCCCTGCATTGTTTTGGGTTTACATTCTGTAAAAACAATCATGGTTCCCAGAAGATCTAACAACATTTAATGTGTTTGCAAATCCACTGTACATCCCAAGCCAAATACAGTCAAAACTTTAACTTATGTTTTAGAAACATTTCACTTCTACTGGATGTACAAGTCTTAAATTTTGAAAGGAAATTCTTGGTACCCAGAGGCTAAACCCTGGCAACTTTGGTTTTCCCTGGTTTCCCTGATCATCAAAGTGTTTATACTGTTCACACCTTTACATCTACTGGATTGACTGGAGTTACATTCTTGTTAAAATATTTGTGGTCCCCAGAGGATTAACCAAAGTTTCTTTCATTTTTAAATCCCCCACCTTTGTCATTTGAGGTTACATGCAGTCAAAGCTCTAGATTACACTGAAGAAAGTCAGTTTTTGTTTGGTTTTGTACATTATTCTGAGATTTTTAAGTGTCAAAATGGTCAAACAGTGTTTGTGGTACATGCAACTTGATACAAAGTATCCTAAGAAGTTGAGCAACAAAGTGTATTTTTTATTCTTTCCTAAGCAACATATCAACCTAGAAAAGAGAATTCCTTGGGTAAAGTTGTGCAGTTGAAGGACCCTCTTCTGACTTATTCAGTAGACATGCAACAGGTTGGTCAATTGGTTGGTCATTCTGTGAGAGACTGCGTGAGCAAGCTGTTCGACAATGTCAGAATTGTGTAAGAATAAGAATTTGGTTGTGTGCTATCAGTAAAAGTTTCAAAGAATTCCCAATCTGGATGAATCTATGGATAATAGTGATCCCACATTGAAAAACAGGTATGACTCTGTAGTGGGACTCACCGCATGGGCTTGAAATCACTTGTGGAAGCATAATTACAGTTTGTAGAAACCTCAATTTAACTTTGAACTCACTAATGCATATTGCTTTCCAGTCAGCTTGGACAAAAGTAACACAAGCAGCAGCCAAAGTCTTTGTTTTTATATCCACATGAGTACTTTATTGTTGCATTAATATTTAAGCTGCCACATTAAGTTCAAAGGGGAGATAATCTGCGTTCTCAGGGTTCTGGGAGCAGCCATCCAAGCTTAACATCCGCTTAATTTGACACACTAAGGAAACATTTTTTAAAGAGTTTCATCTTCTCTGCAGTGTGTTTTTCTTTGTATTCAAATGTTGAAACCACCCTCAGCTTTCTGATGTTATACTCTTTAAAATCTAAGTCCTTGAATTTGCAAGAAAGACAGTTTTCCTTGCTTTAAACTTAAGCATTAAAACTTCATTATAAACATCCATCAGCTGCTTTCTCTCACTGCAGATGGCTGATTCTGATTTTCTGTGCTTTAAGTGAGTGTAAAACCCTGGAACCACACAGAGGAAGCCTTGATTAAAGTAGATGGTTTTCTTTTTGTTGTTGATGTAGATTTAAACATAAAATCTGCTTTCCAGAAATGTATATTTAGCCACAAGCTGGTTCGCCTTATTGCAAACCCTGACAGGACTTTTTGTTTACTTCTGCATCATTGTTCCTAATGATGCTGCCATTTCTGTGAAGTCATGTTTACATGCAGCTGAAGACTTGTGTGTTGAAGGCCTGTGTGGATGCTGTAGCTGGAAGTCATTGTTACTGCTTTCATTTCTCCACCTTGTCAGAACACAGCACTTCACTGACTCTCAGCCAACAAAGAAAAAAAGAAAAAAGCAGTGCAGCTCTGCTTTAGCAAAAACAACAATCAAACAAATCTCTGAAGATATATATGATGGTGACTCGCTTGTGTTCGCTTGCATTTACTGACATAGTAATACCGCAGGAGGTGTAATTAGGTTTCGTGGTTGAGCACCGACGTTGGATGCTCAGTTTATCCCAAATACACTTGGGGGGTTTGACTGCAGATGTTTAAATGTACACAAAGCGAGACAGGGAGAATCAACAAACCCCTGGAGGGACGATCTCTTGGTAATTGGTGTTACTTAATTGCTCAGGGGAGGCCTGCGCATGAATGAGAAAAACATTTTAACAACAGCCTCAATCAAGCCGGAAACAACCACTTTTCACAAACCAAAGCACTCCAGCTGCAAGATTAGAGTGCGAAATGTGACATTACATTCATTGACTGATGGCCCGCTGCTCTGACACAAGACGCTGTGAATGAAACAGTCGTATTTTTCCTGAACGCAGCCCTCTTTAATTGGAAGTGCTTACAGCCAGCGGAATTACATTATCCTCCTCACAACCTTCACTTGCTCTCACCTCATTAATGTGATTAAAAACATCCAATCAGCTGATCTCTTAATGAAATACTCACTTAGTTCCTAATCCTCATTAATGTCATGGTTCACAGGTGTCTTCCTCTGTTTGTATAAAATGAAAACACCCTCTCAAACTGCTCCTTTCTCCTTTTTAACTCCTGACTCATCTGTTCAGTCGGTGGCTTTTTCCCAGATCAACTTTCTTTTTTTTTTTTTCTGCAGACATCAGAGAACAGCTGTGAGCATGCTGCATTAACTATGTGGGATTGCAGAGGGTGGTATGGCATAGTAAAAGCAGGAAAGTGAGTTTCACAGTATGGAAAACATGAAAGTCAGATGCTTAAATCAAAACTCAACCTGCAATGCACTCGGGCTCCCTGAGACTCGTGTCTGCAGGGGAACCAGCTAGGATTCAGAATATATTCCTCCCCAGTGACATTAATTTAAAATGATTCAGACCGGAGAGATTCACTTGACATTTACTGCTGCAGTGTTAGTGACAAAGAGGTTTGTTTGCAACAGTGCTGTAAACATCTAAGTATGAGATTTGTTGGAGCTGCGCAAATAAAATGATTTTTAAAGAAACAAACCAGCCCTATGTTTGACTTTTCTTTTCAACAAAGGTCCATTTATGGTTTTGTTCATGTCCATTTAATCTTAAATTTAAGCACAAAAAGTAAAATATTCTATCATGAGTAGATTATTTCTCTGCTATAACAATACTCCCAGTAAAGCCTGTTGATTTCTCTTTTAAATGGCACTATTAAGAATCATGCATTTGTGGGGTGAGCAGCAGACCTGAGTATGTTGGTTGCGCCCATGAAAATTTGCCAAATCTCGCCTGCAAATGCCAAACAGCTGATTCTGCCATTGACTCTTGTTTGGTGAATTGAATGATAGAAGTTTAATTGAATGTTTTCAGTTTAAAAAGCTAAATATTTAGTAAACAGTAGCCTTAATGGTATTTGGAATAACCATACACAGCTACAACATCCTCCTCCTCCTCTTCCTCATGCTGCTTACACACCATTGTGGGATAATGTCCCATTCTTCAACCAGACCCAGCGAAGATCACATGCCAAAATACTCTCTTGGGAGCCAAAACACTCAAAAGTACCCTCTTGGAGCCAAAGGCATGCTAAAATGATCTCAAGGGAGCCTAAACCCATTTAAGTGTCCTCTTGGGAACCAAAACACACAAAAGTGCTCTCTTACGAGCCAAAATTTGTCATGAAGTGCCCCATTGGAGCCAAAAGGCATGCTAAAATGTTCTCAAAAGAGCCTAAAAACATTAAAGGGTTTTCATGGGAGCCAAAACACACAAAAGTGCTCTCATAGTAGAGAAAATGTTGGCGTTCACTAGCTCTCTTGGAGACAAAAACATGCTTCAGTCTCCAATTGGGAGCCAAAATGTGCACTTGAATGTCCTCAAGGAAGCCAACACATACAGAAGTGCCCTCTTGGGAGCCAAAACACATGAATACACTCGAAGCAAAAACACGTTCTTAAGTGCCCTCTTGAATGAATGGACTCATGTATTGATCCTGTTGGGAGCTAAAACACATGCCAAAATGCCCCCTTTGGTGACAAAACATTCAATTAATTACCTTTTAGGGAGTCAAAACACAGTTGTCTTCTTGGAAGCCAAAAAGGCGGCCAAAGCGCCCTCTTGGAGCCACAAAAAATGCCAAAATACCCTCTTGGGAACTGAAACACAAAAGTGCCCTCTTGGAGCCAAAATGCATAATGAAGTGCCCCCTTGGAGCCAAAGGCATGCTAAAATGTTCTCAAGGGAGCCTAAACCCACATAAGTGTCCTCTTGGTAACCAAATCACATAAAAGTGTCCTCTTAGGAGCCAAAATTTGTCATGAAGTGTCCTCTTGGAGTCAAAAGGCGTGCAAAATGTTCTCAAAGGAGCCTAAAAACATTAAAGGGTTTTCTTGGGAGCCAAAACACACAAAAGTGCCCCCTTAGTAGAGAAATTGTGGGCGTTCACCAGCTCTCTTGGAGACAAAAAACATGCTTTTGTCTCCAATTGGGAGCCAAAATGTGCACTTACATGTCCACAAGGAAGCCAACACATACAAAAGTGCCCTCTTGGGAGCCAAAACACATGAATCCCCTCGAAGCAAAAACACATTCTTAAGTGCCCTCTTGAATGAATGGACTCATGTATTGATCCTGTTGGGAGCCAAAACACATGCCAAAGTGCCCTCTTTGGTGCAAAAACATTCAATTAATTGCCCTCAAGGGAGCCAAAACACATAAGTGCTGCCTTGGAGCTATAATGCGTGCTAAAGTACCTTTCTGGTGGGCAAAACCCTGAATTGCCCCTTGACTGGTCAAGACATGATGACTTGGCTACACAAAATATGAGGTTTTTGGGGTTTTTTTGGTGACAATCAGGCACCTCAGTGTATCAGAAGTTCAAAACAAGAGTGGAAAACAAAAGCAGAACAAGCTGTTTGGCATTGGCAGAGAAGATTAAGCAAATTTTCAATGGGCACAACTCACACACCCAACTCTGCTACTCATCCCACAAATGTTGCTCAATTTAAAAGAGAATCAAAAAAACAATCCAACTACCTTATTTAAAGTCAAGACATATTGAAACAACAAAGAAACAAATACCAAACACCAGTGTCCTTACTTTTTTATATATATCGATGAAGTCAGAGTGGTAAAAGGTCTTAGTAGTGAATTATAAACAATTATGGTCACATGTTTTTGTGCCCCATGTCAGCGCCACGCTTGGGCCTCCCTTGTCAAAAAGTCTGAACACGCCCCTGGTGGTCGTGAGTGTCGTTTTCCTGGTAATGTGGCACGACAGTTCTTCAGATGTTGTCAGGTTCATATTCTTTGTTCAATGAGTTTTGATTGACAAACCCGCCCCTGCCTGTCCGATCCAACCAGTCTTAAAAGCCGAGCCAACACACAAACACAGACCCCCCTCGTGTGATAACACCAGCGTGGTTCCTCTACAGTGGCAGATAAAAGTGTGTTCGGGCTGAGCTCCAGCTGCGAAAAAAGCTGGAGGAGAAGGGTTAAAGCGGCATGTTTCTTCTGCAGGAGCATTGTTAGAGATGTAAAGGGGCTGAGACTCTGCAGCAGCTTTAATTGGTGCCTGTGTTTGTTTTGCCAGGGGGACTCTCCTCGACATAAAATCAAACCTGTAATAAAGAACGACACATGGCCACACTCCGGCACAAACTGCCAGAATCCAATGAACATGAACACACTGTGAATTTTCTCAGACAGAAGAATCCCTTCCAAGGAAGCACCCTGACAGACGGACACACTCTCACACCCTCCCTCAGCTTACACACACACACACAGAAACATGCACACACACACCCCTCCACTTCCTCCCTCGTCTTCCATGAATGGAGTCAGTCAGAGTAATCATTCAGGGCAGCTGGCAGCAGGAAATGGAATTGGATTGCTGCAGGGGTCACTCGGGGTCAAGAGCCAGGGTGTGGCTCTGGACTCGAGGGAGCAGGATGGAGAAAAGCTTCATGGCGGCGTTTTACATCAGCGTCTGGCTCCACTTATCATCAGCTGTCATAACCACTCATCACACTGAGTGGCAGGGAGCAGAAAATCTCTCCCTCCATCGCACAATCCTGCACACTCTCTGTGCTCGGTAAATTAGGAGAAAGATCGTGTCTTCAGGTCTGAAATGCCTCTCTTGAACTATTGCCTTAAGTTAATGACTTATTCAATAATGATTCTCGTTATTCTGATTGTCGCATAGCAACGGCAGGCAGTCACAGCTCGGAGGAAAAAGAAGAAGAAACGGCCGAGCGGAGGGAGGAAGAGGGAAAAAGAGGGAGGAGAAGCAGAGGAACAAGTTAGATATAAAATCACCCACCACATCATTTATTGGCTTTATTCATTCAGCTCAGAGGGCTTAAAACCCCAAACTCCTGCGCAAACTGACACCGCTGCCTTTCAAGCTGTCTTTCAGGAGGTTTTCAGAGCTGAAAGCTGTGAGGCGGACGCACCTGTAGGCTGCATTTTAACTTGGCACTCTTTGAAGGAGAGAAAATCAACAATCTGCAGGCTTACGTTAATCAGTTTGAGCCTGAAAACTCTGAAAATGAGCTCCTAAGTGTGTGTGTGTTTGTTGTGTTTACTCATGTGATGCCCAGTGTTTGTGTGTAAGCGGTAACATCATGTGTCAAATATTTTCACACTTCTGTTTTTAATGTTTTTCAGTTGTGCAACCATGAAAAACTCTGAAAAACATGTGGATGTTGGATGTTGGACAAACACACATTTTGACGTTTTGAAAATCATTTAAAACTTATATTGGATTAAAAATACTTCAAAGATCATATTTAATATGGTGAAACTGAAAACTTTCATCAATCTATAAAAATCATATGTTGACTCTAAACTTGATGGACGTCTCACATTTTGAAAGAGTTGGATGAGGAACAGAAAAATACTGAAAAGTTGTGTCATACTGAAAGAAGCACACCTAGAGTAAATCTGCCCACCAATTTAATAAATTTGTAGCACAACTGGGTTTGGAAAGAGCTTTCTAGAGACTCTGTGGGAGACTGCGTGAGTAAATTAGATCAACATTTCACAAAATACTCCAACTGTTCTGGATTTACACTACAAAAACTGAAATCTAAGCAAATCAGTTAGTCTTATTTTTAGTAAAAAATTGTCTCATTATTCTTGATATGTTCCACATTCAACTGGCAAGTCCATTAAAACGTCATATTTCATGTTATTTTAAGACAAAAGTGATGGTTGCATTACTTGTTGCAAGCCAAAAAAATCTGCCAATGGGGTAAGGACATGGAGTGATCATGACAGGAAAACTACAAAAAAAGTTTTGTTCTAAAATTATAGATCGACCTTTTATTCTTTGCCCCCTTTCTTCAGCTCACAGGGAACATGGGGACTAGCACTAGCTAGCCTTCACACGCAACAGGCTGCTAACAGCTGAAATCTTGTGTGTAAACTTTGCAACCACGGATCTCCACATAAACAAAACAAAAATAGTAAAAACAACTGTGCAAACTCAAACAGTTTGGTGTCCATGGCCAAAAAATGAGACATAAAATTAACTACAGACTGAGATGCTTATTTTTGGAAATTTGCAGTGGTCTCTTTGTTTTTTCCCGGAGCTGTAAACCTTAAACTTAAACAAGATTTATTTATTTAAACAAGATGTATAGCTTAAATTGTTACCAAATAGTAACAACATTAGCACCAAGATATTCTCTGAGGTGTTTTACAAATAGTTGAATTAATTCAGATACTATTTGGCCCTATTTTCAATCATCAATGAATGCTGGAGTATTCATTTAAAGGCAACAGCTTCCTTCCTGTGTGATTTTGAATTCATTGTGGATGAAGGTGTCATCGGCATAAAGAGTGAGCTTGCAAATTTTTAAAGTTTGAATAATGTGGAAAAAGTTTTGAGTGTGGTTTTATTTGGATGAATTGTTTTAGGCAGAATATTTTAAATTCCAATTTGTAGTTTTGGGGGTTTTTGTGCTTTTTATAAGTTAGATCTGCAATTGTAATTAGACTTTGTAAAACCCATGAGGACGTTTCACCTCTCCTCCAAAAGACGTCTTCAGTTCAGTTGTTAGTGAACCTCACATGTTGTCAGAGACTGTCAAGCTGAGACTCAGCTGTACATTTTCATCTTAAGGACAAGGGAAACGTCTTGATCTGGGAAGATTTTTGATGTGAGCGATGTCTCAAGGTTTCAGTTTGAACATCCTTCCCTTTAATTCAGCCACTGTACGTGGGGCACACTCACTTTTTAAAGCTGGTTTGGGTCTCAATTTGAAGCTGAATAATTTCTGTTAAGTTTCCTTCAACCCTTCAACTCTTTGCGCTTCATGATGTGTTGAGTTGTACTTGTCATAATTCTCCACACTCGCACTCATTAGCTGCCAGCATCTTCCTTTGTTTGCTCTGATTAAGTGAACCACCTGCTGTAAGCTGCGCAGCGCCCACATAGTTGTGTCTTTTTTTTTCTTTCTCTCTCTTTTTTTTCTTCCCTTTCGCCATCGCTGTCCTGGAAGAAATGCAGAAGGGACATCATAACCATAGAAACGAGGTCAGCCTGTTGCTACGGAGAGACGACTGTGTGCCATGGCAGCTCAGTGTGTAAGAGAGTTAAAGATGCTCTGCTTTCGATTTATCACGCTGATGGTAGCCGTGTCAGGAGAGGAAGCTGACACCTTTCTTTTTATCATACCCGATATGAAGCGGCTCTTTTTGATGTGCTCATCTTGTCCGAGGTGCTGTCAGCAGACGCCTGCTGTCAGATATCCTCCACCTCTTCAGATACTTAAGAAAGAAAAAATACTTTCCCTGCAAAACTGTTTAAAGAAAAACACTCGGGAGGAAATGCTGAAGAGACGACCTGCAGTGGAGTTTCACTAAAGCAGAGATTTTTTATGCAGCCATTTATGTTCTTTACTACTGTTATTTATTATTGGCTCTGTTGTGTAGAAAAGACCTTTTGGTGCATTTGTCCCTAATTTCGTTTAATAAATCCAAAAAAGAAGAAAAACGTGTCACCTAGAATTGCACAAAGCCTAAATATCACAATTTTGTTTAAAAAAGGGGTAATGGAAACACCAAAATTAAAAAAAAGAACCTCTCAAATTTGGAGAAAAAGTTTTTATGCCCTCATGAGGTGATTTCTCAGAAATTTTGGTACGATAAGTTTATAACAAACAACATTTTTTCCAAAAACGTATGCTTCTGTGAACTCCACGACCTCAATCCTCAAACAGAAGTCACACGTCAAACTTGCCACACGTACACGCTCTCATGTTTGAAAGTCTTCTGTTAACATCAACAACAACAGTAACGCCCATCAAAATGTCAGTTCAACTCTTAAAAAAGAAACAAAATACCAAACACTAATGTCCCTACTGTTTTAGATATATTGATGTAGTCAGAGTAGTAAAAGGTCTTAGTAGTGAATTATAAACAATTTTGGTCACATGTATCCATGGTTACCACTGGAAATTGAATCTTGCAGGATGAGATTTTACTCAAGTTGTGCACAACTCTAGTCGTAATGGAAACACAGGCAAGGCACAACTGGAAACTCAAAAAACATTGTTTTAATTTTGTGTAAAGTGCCATTTTCCAAACCTAAAACAAGTTATCTTCACAAAGCCAACTGGATTACAATATGGCAGAGTTTTTTTTGTTTTTTTATTACTGATATCGCACAAGAGTTGAAGATTCTTATGACCAATCAACAGGTAACAGTATTTCTAGCTCCACCTTTTGGGGGTTGTGGATACCGTTTTTTCCCAACTCTGGGAAAGAATGAAATAAAGACTTCTGCCAGCCAACAAGAGTTTTATTTTCTTTGCAAAGAAAGGTAAGTGAACACACAAACAGCTTGCCTAGGTGAAGTCTGACCCAGAACATAGAGAGACTCCAAAATTGATACTGTAGACCCTGCCCCCTGAGGTTTGTTTCACACTTTCTGTCTGCTTTGGGAATCCACACAGGAAGGGAAGGTTTTGTTTCCTTGGTGAGGTGGGGTGAGATGTAAAAGCATATGAAAGACATGAAACTGGGGGTAGCAGTACATCAAAACCAAACGTCACATTTACACAAAAGTGAGGTGTGAAAGGCTGTGGTGTGGAGGTAAGATAATTCAATCACCATCACAGGTACGCAAAAGGTGAAGTAATCATGTAGTAGACGTGAACCTTTGGGGGGGTAACAGTATAAGCATTGAAATTCAATCACAGGGTCTGATCCCCAACAGAAGGGTGCCTAAATGTGGGATGGTACGAGCCGGTAATTCGGGGACCGGTCCTTTTTTGAGGTAAAGGAAATGCGAAGCGAACAGCTTGGTGGAATCGAGGCTAATGTTTCTGTTTCTCTCAGCAGAGTGTCTGTTTTAGTGCAAAGATCAGAGTACAAAGTTTGAATTTGTGATTAGAGACAGAGGTGTCACGTGTTGCTTTGGCAGTTGCGACCTTTTGTGACAAGTAGCTACAAATATTTAAAGAACATTCCCATACCGGGAGTCGAACCCGGGCCGCTCGGGTGAAAACCGAGAATCCTAACCGCTAGACCATATGGGACCTTGTTCTCAAACCTCTTTCAATGGGCAAAGTTTGAAAAAGTTCATTGATCATCTGTTTGAGGCTGACTGTCACTTCTATTGACTCAACATTAAGAAAAGATAAGGAGACTAATCTCATCTTAACCCACCATGAGTAGAGACTTTTGCAGGAAGTTACAGTGACAAAGAAAAACTTCCTTTAACAGACAGAAACCTCAGGAAGGACCAGACTCATGCTAGAGAGACATCTACGGAGAGAAAAAAGAGAGAGAGTGGCAGAGCTCTTTGGTTAACATCCCTGTTGATGATAACAGTGAGACTCCATTGGCCTTGGAGGTGAAAATAACTGTGGCTTACATTGATATTGACAGTCTTAACTCCTGGTTTGAGTCTTTTTTTCCACTTGGTTTTGCAGAAAGTCGATTCTCTCTGTGATGTGACAGGTCTAGCGCCTCATCTTGCAGGATGTCCCAGTTTGCCAGGTGATAATTCGACTCAGTGGTCCGTAACGTTTTGGCTCTTTCCTTTAGAGTCCACTGGGATCTGATCTGAGATGATAGCCCCCCAAAAAGTAGCAGGTAGCAAATCTAATCTCCAGTTTTTGTCAAAAAAAAAAAAAAACTAGGTCTAACACAAGACACAGTGAGTTGTCGTGTGGGAAGAAGAAGTTTTACAGTTCCACTTTTAAAGGGAGAATCATGAACAGATCAGAAGCAACCTCAGAGGAGCATTTCTGACATTGATGGACTATTCAATGCCGAGGGGGAATGTGTGATAAAAATATATAAAATATTCAAAACTATCATAAAAATAACTGATTCAACTATGAGTCAGCTCGACAGAAAAGTTGGGTGATAATGTTCCAAAGAGGGATGTTGTTGTCGCCGAGTTGTTGTGTCCTATAAAAGCACGGATCCATAAACAGGACACACACATGGATGTAGGACTTATGACCAACCACAGGTGATATATTAATCACACAGCAGGGGTTTCGCCTTCCTCGTCTCTGATTTACTCTTAGTCTTTCAAAAAACCCCAGAGTGGGAACCCGAAGGCTTTGTGCAGAAAACTAACTCCATTCAAGTCGTTCTTAAAGGCTCAGTTTGAATCTTTAGGAGGCTCGAACGTCGCTCTCAGAAGCTGGCACACAACAAAAGCCTTGGTTTGGAGAGAATCAATTGAGTGCAATCTTCTGGAATCAAACACTTCAGGAGTGTTTTTATGCCCCATCGATTGTGTCTATTCTTTTTTTGCCACACTATCAGAATCAATACTTTTATATTTTTCTGCTGCGGTGCCTGAGCGGTGACTTTTCCTCTCCTCAAAGCAGCTTTGTAGAAGTAACTGGAAGTTTAAGCGTTTCTTTTCTCCTCAGCTTTAACGGGGACGTCTTAGAGTGATTGACAGGTTTTAATCAAAGAACAGTTAATCAACCACCAGTATGTTTGATAATTGCTGGCTCTGTTTTTTGGTTTCATGCATGCAAGACTTAACTTGTCAGAGAAATGTGAAAAAAAACAGACTGACACCCACATAAACAGCTGCTCAAGGACTTAACATCAAACTTAAAGCTCTTGTATTCATTCTTAACTAAGCAGAGAAATTTACTTTTTTGTTTTGCTAAATTTGAACAGACTCCTGTTTGAGGTGTAAACTCTGAATTTCCACCAAAAGACTTTGTTGCACTTAGAAATAATCTATTGCATCTTCCAAATTTATCTTGAGAGAAATCAGTGAGTGAATGAAGACATCAGTAAGGGGATGGACATTCAAAGGTTCAGCATTTTTAGAGGATAAATCCAGCATATACACCAGAGAGGGGTTTCAACACACACGTTACTTGATGCTCATGATCACATTACCTGTGGATATCATAGGCTGTCAATTATCAAGGCATAAACATGTGTCAATAAACCAGAAACCACTAAAAACCAAAGACAAGCATAGATTGCCAAGTATGAGACCTGGGTTGACATTGGGTGTCACATGAGCCAGGAAACTACCGTACTTTGTTTGGAATATAAGACCATGTTTTTTCCTGAGAGATCGCCTTTGAAAAAGTGGAATTGTCTCATTTTCGAGGACCCGGCTTTGAAAATCATCTCTCTCACACAAACACTTGTCACTTCACAAAACCTCCCTACAGAGACAGGTACCATACCAAAACAGCACAGAGGAGGGGGAGGGGTCTGGGAACCTCTAAAAAGTTTATTTTTCTGCATTTCTTGTCTTGGTTTCCCATTATTTTTTTTACTCCCTATTCACTTGACAGAGTGTGCCCACTTCTTAGAAAGGGGCATCATTCAGAAACGCTGTGTCTGCATGCATTGGGGCAGAACTCTGCCATGCACAAATCAGAGAGCAGATTGTGTTGTGCATTGTGTTGTGTTTGCGCAACCATTTAGAGAAAGAAATTATATCCTGTTATGTAAATAGATAAATAGCATAGTGCTCTTTAGTGTGTGAAATTAAATAAAAAAACATGGTAAAGACCTGATTGTGTCAGAACTCACCAGAAGTTGAGTCCACAATAAAGTGTAATTTCTAACAATGAAGCACAGAACAACCAGGCATTTTTTATGCAGCTTACAGGTTTAATTGAGCATTTTAAGAGAGCCAGCTCACCTTAATAGATGGAATAAGCTGCTTCAGTTGCCAAAATGGAAGCACATCTTTATGATACAGTGGCCCTGAAGAGCAAATCATAACAGCAAATCAGAAAACACTACAACAAAAACAAAACTTCAAATTAGTAAAACCCAATAAAAACACAGAAAACAAAACAACTAATGACAAAAAACAACAACAAAACAAAGACGGACAATGGCATTGACCAAACATGGAAAGGTAGATACTCTTGGAAAACATGAATGGTCCCCGATTGGACTTGAGTAACAGTTTTGTTGTTATGTATTTTTTGTGTTTCCCTGTCGTTATCAGAACTTCAGGGTCCAAGTAAAATGATGACACAGTATGTAATGTGGTACGCATAGAAATACAGCTGCACTGAAACTTACAAAAGGTACACAGTTTCACAGGAGCACCACCTAAGTCTTCTTTAAAGAACCAAAATGACAGCTTCCACCTCAGGGAAATTCATCCACTTACATGAATCGGTTTGTCGATGTGAGGTCAAAGGTCACTCTCACAGTGACATCGCAGTTGATTGAGGCAGCAGCAGCTCAGTCTGCAGGGACTTTGCTCGTAAACCAATCAGAATGGAAGTTTTAACCAGTTCCTTCTGTAAGAGCTGTAAGTTCCTTCCTGGACATTGCTTTGATCGTCTTGTGCTTGTGTGCATATTTTCCTCGCCTGTGTGTGGGGCTACTTGGACCACTTTCATGGACTGTCTATATTCCAAGCAGGTTTTTCAGATTTGTAATAAAAAATATCTTGGCAGAGACGTTTGTGTCCACGTGCTGGTCATTGTTCTCATGCCAGCTTGCAATTTGCGACACACAAATGTTGGGAGAGTGGAAATATGACATGTACAGTTGGATATTGAACTGAGCTGTTAAGCAGAAATCTGTTGACAGAGATTTAACAGCTGAGCCGTCATTGTGATGAAACAATGGGTTACATGATTGCAGTTTGTCTCAGCTAGTCCTGTAATTACACTAACAAAGAGTCAAGTTAATTCTTCCACTCCTTCAAATCTGAGGTTTCTCTGTTGATACACACCTGATCAAAATGTTAAGACAAGTTAAGAAATTGTGCAAGTTATTAGTGGTTGCTTACTCAATGTTTCTTTTTCCCACGTCCATTCCTTCATTTTGTGTTTTAAAACTCTACCGAGAACCTTTTAAGATCCCAGAGTACGAAAGGTAAGTTCTTGCAATTTTTCAAGTTGCCTTAACCATTCACACATTTAATCTTGTTGTTCCTTTTTGAGTCACCAAAGTGTGACGATTTGATATTTTCAATGCAGTAAAGCCCAAACTTTTCTCGCAGCAACAGTGAGGGAATTGGTTTTCCATTGTTGCTCTAAATGTGTACTCTGTTTCAACCCTTCGAAGCCCAAACCTGTTTTAAAACCTTTTTTTTTAAATGACTAGCATTTACAAACAATTTGTCCGATCCAAAATCATGAAAAAAACTTGAGTAATTGTCAGACTATTAAGTTACCGTTCGTACCTGAATGTGTCACAAGTGATGTTACATAACGTGTCCAAACTGGCCAGAAAAGATGTGAGAATTTCATTGACATAGCTTTGAGTCTCATATCTTCTTTGAAAATTTGAAGAGAATAAATTGTTCCCTTTGGCTAAATGCTGTAAAAGAAATAGTTCTGTACTTCTTACTGCTTTTATAAAGTCCTAAATGATGGACACACACGCTGTTGCTGCGCTTCAGAAACCCTTTGTATTTTGCTTCCCATGGTTTTGTCTTGCAGGCGTAAAATTTCTGCTCAGCACTTCATTACATTATTGGCAGAAACTGCTTCAGATTGGCTCGATGCCTCTGACATGTGGACTGTAAACTGTGTAAATATTTGTAACAAAGTGACTATAAATAATTCATAAAGAGTAAATAGCTTGTGACAATGATGCAGTAAATACCGCTCTTTGATTATGTCTGCTTCTTAAGCGAAAATGTTGAGTTACGTTTAGCTTTAGCCATGGTTTTCCTGAACTAATAGAGATGCAGAACCTCATATTACAGTGAAAAATGAGACCACAGTGAATAAAAGAAAACTCAGAAATCAAATATGGTACACCACCAATGTTTTGCTATGTTCCTTTGGCTTGAGTTTACCTGAAAATGTGTTGCATACTCTATTGCCTCATTATTTTCTATTTTTACAATGATAAAATCAGAGAAACTCAATTTCTTTTTTTTCTTGTATTCTTATTTTTTATTGCCTTTAAATTTAGTTAGCTCATAGTCATGGTTTTCCTGAATCTATAGAGGTGCAGGAGAGAAAAAATGAGACCACAGTGAGTAAAAATGTGACAGAGGCAGAAAAGGAACAGAAACTGCTCAGGATTCAAAGGGTTAACAAGCAGCAGAAGATCAGAAACAGTGTGTATTTTCACACTTTGTCTTTACATGTTGACAGATGTTACTAAATGGGGAAACCGTGGGGGTCAGTGTGTGTCAGCTCGCACACTGTAAGTGACTACAGTTGACAACAAATCCAGCATAAAAGAAAAAGACGTACTTGGCTTCACTTGATTGCTAACGTGGAAGTTTACTCTGTCAGGATGTAGACATTTCAAACAAAGCGTGTCTCTGCATGGATCCAGAGAGTGCAGCCTCTTTCATGAAGACCTGATGAAACATTTCAGGTTGAAAATACAGATCCTTCGCTCCTGAATACACCCAACCCATCTGTTCTCGAGCGAGCGCCGTGCCTCCTGTCAGTCAAACCAGATGAAACTGAGGTGATCACATCTGCATCGTAAACAAACACAAAGGGAGTGATGCAAAAAGACACGCGCAAACAAAACCACCCTTTGTGTTTGCTCCTTTGCGCGGAGAAATAACGAGCCAGCACGCTGAGAGAGAAACCTCACACACCTCAGCTTGTCCCAGGTTCTCGTCTTATGATCTGTTGATACGCGGATGATAATGGTGTGTTCGTTTCTCCTTTTACACTCCTGCAGAAAAATCACATTGATATTCTCTCTACTTCAGCCCAGTCAGGGTGAATTTCTCTTTTGCATAATGAGTACCCTTTGTGTTGATTTCTGTCATGTTCCTCTAAAATAATGGCTAATGGCTTATTAGAGATGCTTTTTATTTCAGGGGTGTCAACAGGCGGTAATTAGATATTTGAAGCCTCCTCCAGAGGTTAGATCCTCACAGAGAGATAACATCTGTGACAGGGGGATTACTTTTAAGATGTTATTTTGTGCTATAGGGGATTTTTTTACACACTCACTGTGCTCGGAAAAGAGAGACACAAAGTGTGAGTCAGGAAAACAGCATCACATCAAAATCTATACAACAAGCTTTGCTCAGGAAAAGACACACAGGGGATTTAGTGGGTATAGATTTTTTAAAAAGCTGGAGGAGAAATCAAAAGATCTCCAAGGGGCTGTGATACTTTGGGAAATGTAAGCAAAAGGCTTCATAAAACATATAAAGAGAGTAATAAATGTGATGTGTCAGCCATAACTTTAAAAACGCTGAAGGCCACATTCACTAATAGCCCCATTAAAAGTGTCATTGAGCGTTCACACACACACACTGCAACCTTGATTCATCAACTTTACACACAGAAAGAAGCTGAAGACAGAGCTGAATGGGTTGAGATTTTTGTGAACTGAATGTTTCAATAAAATCTACAGTGACTGTGCAAAGATGCAATGTGAATAGGGACAGGAATCAAGAACCTGTTAATCAATAAGAAATGGTTCAATCCATTGAAAGCGTTAGGAATTTTGCTTAACGATTCCCTTATCGCTTCTTTACACAAAGCCAGAGTGGACGGATCCCACGTCGAATATTCTGCCCAAGCTATTTTAGCTTAGCTTAGCAGCTAAATAACAGTTTATCGAGAAAACTCTGATTCAGGATTTTCTGCTTGAACTTTTACTTATGAAGCTTTAAAACTTAACGCTTTAAAGAAATGTGCATTACTCTCTCACAAGAGATTCATATTCTATACATTCAACATGTTACACACCTCCCAATGTACCACAGATTATATAGAAAATAGTGCTAGTTTAATGCTAGCATGCATGGGGGATTACATTAATATGTTGGCGATAAGTATACATTACTATAACTTTGTTTTTAAAGCAGAATTTCAACTTTCGTCACGGACACATATCATAATTACTGTTTGTGAACAGTAGTCTGAACGGAGAGAGCTGAGAACTGTTTTTCACCATTTTTCATGGTGGAAGGGTAGAAGTGTAGCTAGTTCTCTGTTGTTAGTAAACCAGCACTAAGTTGTAGCGCTGAAGCTCGGCTAGTTCATCAAGATTTCTGCTCAATTCTGGATTTTCAAGACACACAGAGGATACAGAAGAGGCGAAAACTACGAGGGTAGAGAGCTGGTCTAAGACCTAAAGAGATGCGTCACTGGTCCGGCTCCACTCTGTTGCTTGTTGGCTGCGTTTGTCAACTCACACTGGCTTAGTGTTCAGTCCGGCAAGTCATGACTAACAGAAATCTGGAGACCAAAAGAGTTTATTCTTCTTCTTCCCACTCAATTGATGAGTCTCTGTTCATTTATGTAGGGTTGTAAAACTTTAAACCTGTTGACTCCTGATCTAGCCTGTTACATCCGTTTCTTGTTTTAGTCAAACTAGATATGATCTGATTTTAACAGTTTGTCTTATTTTGAAAGCCACAGGCACCTTTGGATGACTGCTTCCTGTCCTGCTTGATCTTCTCTACAGTGAATTCCCTACTGGCTGCAGACAGAACCGGTGTGTTTTAAACGTTAGGGTGTGCCAATTCACACTGGGTCCACTCCCCTATAACTCTGGCTGCGTCCCTGCTCCGGCAGGTTGCAGCAGATTCACAAGCCCCAGGAAGTCGCACACAGAAAACCACATAAAAACACCGAGTGACTTTCAGAATATAACAAACCATGTCAAAACAGAACGTATTTACAATAACAAACAGACATAATGAGCCAAGTTGGGCCAGAAGTCAACAAGTTTGAGGTTTTACAGCCCAACATGAACGAGGAGAGAATCATCAAAACAACTGGGAATCTAGGAAACAGCTGAACAAAAACATTTGGAGTGACCAGTCAACCTGATGTCCATGAGTTTGGACTGTGGGAGGAAGCTTAAAACAAGCAAAGAGGTGGAGTTAACATGTTTCTTTTGTCTCCTGTTAGCAGCTTCAACCATCCAGCCTGTCTGTTAACTCAGTCATTCCTCCTTTAATAAAAATATGTACACACTCACTTTCTGCTGACCGGCAGTGGCAGCTGTGGGAGCAAAAAGCAAATCCCATTTCTGCATCATAATGTAAATGTGTTACATTCAGTGTCTGCAATTCATTAGCAGCCAAGGCCACAAATCAAATTGCTTTTCCCCTCCTTTGCTTTACTCTTCCCCTCGTCTTATATGCATAGTAATAACCTCTCAGGTGAGGAGCTGTAGAGGAGTGTTTGGTGTTGGTGTGTGGGCAGAGTCATCAGCCCGCTGCAGCGTAAGGGATCAAAGAA
>RPOG01004230.1:0-34052 GCA_008086565.1 Thalassoma bifasciatum
TTCAGTGGAGCGCTTTTACTGTGAACAGCGGTGCTCAAGTGGTGCACTCGCACTTTAATTTGCTTTACAATTGGACCTGTATACATGAAAAGAATTCTTTTGTCCGTTCCTCTCTAATGCTGTTGTCAGAGAGGCTAATTAGCTCACTTGAAACTGTTTTACAAAGCCAGACAGGTGCTTTTAGGGGAAAAAAATTGAAGGCAGTGGGGCTGTGTGTTTACCCCGCTGAGGCTGCAGTCATCTGCATTAAAGGCCAACAATCAGCCTGCAATTACAGAGTAACCTCAGCTAATGGTTCTGAAGAGTCCACTTAAATTCTGTTAACACTGGACTCACACACTCAGTCAGAAGCTGCCACAGACGGGTCGAGTTCTGATACTAAAGGGGAAATTTAAAGGGCAAGCGCCATCACTTTCATGCTGCTGGGTAAACAACTCAAAATACTATTTTACAAATGTAGCGATCACTATTTTCAGAGCAACACTATGAAATTCAAAGACATAAAAAAGACTTGTGATTGTTAGCATTGGACCAGAGCTTAAGTCCAATATGGTTTTGCTATTGTGACAAGTATTTTGCTAATGAATGAATGGAGACTGATGCCCTTAGTAGAGGAAACAAACAGAAGATAAACCAACTACTGTTGCAGATAACAGTAACTTTTAGGTCTCAAAAATGTTCATGCTCCACCTCTGACCCCGTAAATATGGAGGCCATATGATGCCTCCACAGGGCACTTATGAATATTTGAACATGTTTGACCCTTAGGATACAAAACCTGCTGGTGGTAGCAAATAAAAAACACTCGCTTTTCAATAACTGGCATTTACAAACCATTTGTCCAATCCAAAACCTGAAAAACTGGCAAAATTGTCAAATTCTCAAATTTCCCAGAGTACCTGAATGCATTGTGAGCGACATCAACAACATACGTTAACAAACGTTTCTGCTTCCATCAAGCCCTAAATGATGAATATACACCGAGTATTTGCTCTTCAAAAATCTTTAGACTTTTGTGAACCCATAGAGAAGCAAGGCTTGAAATTGTAGAGAAAAATAAAACCATAGTGAGAAAAAATGTGACGTAAGTAAAGACAAGCAGAAACTGTTTGGTGTCCCAAGGGTTAAAATCCTTTTAAATGCGTCTGAGTTTTAACATTTAAAACACCTGTAGATTCTTAACTTTATGTAATTACATCCCTTCGCACAAAAATCAGACTTTTTTGGAAATGGTTTGGCGGCCCACTTCCAATACTTTTCACGGCCCACCAGAGGGCCACGACCCACAGGTTAGGAATCACTGATCAACAACATGCTGAAGCAACATCCGATTCTCAACAGTGAAAATTGAAAATATCTGTAATGAGTTCAGACAGCAAGAGAAATCTTTCAGCATGTTGTCTGCAAAACAATATAATTCTGCTTGGTCCACAGGGGGCGCAGAAATCAAACAAGAGCATCTTCAAAAGAGCTTTAAATCAAATACTCTGACACCTGATTTACCATTTCAGAGATTTACATAGTTTCAGGTTGATCAAGATGAAAAACATGCACAAATTGCCTCATTTAAGAGAAAGTATTTTTATCTGATGTTTTCACTGGTAGACGTGTGAGGTCTCCTGTTGTCTGTTTTAATGAAGATGAGCAACACAGTGTGATTAAAACATCACATTATCTCACTTAAAGTCTATAAAACCTTCAGAGGAACAATTATGGTACACATCATGTTTCTTAAAGCTGAAAGCTATTTAAAGGCACGGGGTGATGGGGAGGTTCAAACTGCTGTTGACAACAGAAAACCTCATGTGCTTCGCTGCTGAGAAGAAATAGACGAGTCGGGAGAAGAGCAAAAACATTGTTCCTGTCAGAAAAGCTTTCAGTGGCGTTCTCTGTTCTTAATTTAAAGAAGAAATTGAGCGTATTTCTGATAAAACTGCAGATATTGACGCGACCACGGAGACCACTTCACATACCGCCATTGTTCTCAAACATTCAGGCGCTTCCGGCTGATGTCACATCAGCAGCTCCCGCCTCTCTTCTCTGATTGGTCCGGTCAATATTGGACCAGGTGAAACTGTTTGTCAATGGAGCTTGGCAAGAAGGATCTGCAGGATTTTGGAATGTTATATATATATATGTGTGTGTGTGTGTGTGTGTGTGTGTGGGTAGACATATGTATCTGTATATGTTTATGTGTGTATATGCACATGTATGTACAGATGTGCAAACATGTATATAGAAATACATTAAAAAGTTGGCTAATTAGACTGTCATTAATTAAAACTGGAGAGGGGGTTGGAAGTAATAAGTTTTACTTCTTTCCACCCCTTTTTGAAAATGTAAAAGAAGGTGAATTAGTGATTTAAAAATTACTTTTGTTTTGTTTTGCTTTAGTTTCTCTCTGTTTGCTATGTGTTATTCTTTTACATATTTTACAAAACAAACATTTTTATTCATTCATTCCAAACATATTAAGGCGGAGGAACCATGATAAACCCGAGTTTCTTTTGTTTGAAATCTGCTGACATGAACTGAAATCTCTGAGTAACCCAGCAGATACACATGTTCGGGCCATTTTAATGTCAGTTTTGCCAGATTCATAGCTGAACTACTGTCACACACACTAGTCTTTGTAACAGCAGTGGAGAGTTTAGACTTTCTCTTCTATATCAGTCTCTTAATCAAATGACATGTCAGCAGAGGACTCTCACTCCAACTCTGCTGATAGAGATTATATTTATCACAGCCATGGATAGCTCATTAATTTCCTAAGAAATACCATCTGGGGGTTACATCAGACGCCGTGTACACCTGAACAGTGTTAGCACGCCATAAACTTCATAATCACTGCTGCATTAAAGCAAACTCACGTTCCCCTCCCTGGTCAAGCGACGCTGTGAAGTCACACAGCCACTTAAAGTCACGAAAAAAGGTCGAGGTGATGGAAGGGAAAAGGACGAGTGTCAGCGCCGTGTGCCTTCAGTAACAAGCACATGAGGCTGCCTTCTGAGCATGCTGAATTGCATTAGCCACCTTGTCAGGCCGCAGACACAGTCCGTCCACCCACTGACCTGTAGTGTGAGATGTAATTATCCGCTGCACTTCTCCTGCTGAGTTACAGGTAATTGATGCTTATTTCCTGCAGGAAGGGTTGAAATCTGTATTGATTGTCAACTTAAGTAGGCCAAGTTTATCACCTGGCTCTCTTCCTCCTCCTCGGGGGGATCAATACAAATTTCACCAAACAACCTCCTTCACCTATCTTCACCATATGAAGAACTGAGGGTCCCGCTCGCGCTTATCTGCTCTCTCATTCACAATCGTCGCCTTCATAACACACAGTGTTAGCCGCACTCGCCTCTTTACTCCCGGCTCATGAAATCTAATTACAGGCGCACTCACTAATCTGGAATTAATTCACTTTAGATGAAGGTGATTGATAACAGCCCACGGAAAAGTCACCTAGGTCGTTCGTCAACAGTCTGACTTCACAGTGAATAAAGAGGTTCGACTTGACTGATCAGGACTGCTCAGAGGACAGGTGATCCATGGGAAATGACTTTCCTAAACATGTATCTGTATTTTATCTTTGTTCAAGGATAAATTTCAGATCTTGGAAATTCATTAATTAGCTTTCATAATAAAAGGATCATATGCACACTGAAGGGAACAAGCCATTTTGTCAGGCTGTCTGAGTTATGAGAGGGTGTTTTTTTTTTACTCTATAAAGTGTGTTTCAGTGCACAACTGATGGTCTTGTGGGAAAGTTGTGAATTAATTGCGCTCACTATTGAACTCACCATATAGTCCACTCACTTTGCATGTAGAGAGGAATGAGTTTTTCATTTCAGACAGCTTGAGAGTCTTTAAGCATCTTTAACCCTGTGGTGCATAGAAGTCACTACAGTGGACACCTATTGAAAAGTTATTTACTCCTAAATTTAATGGTTCATGGGGTGGAAATTCATATTAGCCTGTGTCAGGATATTTTTATTCCTCTTAGCGCCTGAAAACCATTTTTTCAATCCCTTTTCCTAACGTAGTTATATTTCTAAAGAGCTACAGACAAACATTGAGGGTAAAACAGCGTATTAACTATAAATTATTCAGTGTTAAAATGGATGAAAGAGAGTTAAAATGTTTCGCAAAGCATTAAAAAAAGAAAATTCACAAATTTATTTTAAAAAAATAAAGAAAAGAAGTCAAACAAAAAAATTAGTCATATTTACATTACACTGTTTTATGTTGAATGCTCAGTTACAAATACTTTTTTTTTAAATGGAAAACTTTTTTTCATGCTTTAAGACAAATAAAAACACTCAAGGGAAAAATCCTGACACTGACTTTCATAATTCATGCATCCGAGGATTAAGCTTCAAGCTTATCTGCTACAGGTCTTAAGCATAAGTAATAAACTATGTACATTGCTCATTTTTGGTCTCCTTACTTTTAAGCTATTTCTATCTGGTTTTATGTTTTGTTTTGTTTTTCTTACTTGTCCTTTTTTCTCTTTTCACATTGTATACTTAATTGACTTGGATGGTTTCATGTTTTTGGACTGGCCTCCTTCATGTAAGGTCAAATTTTGCAGTTTCAACAGACCTATAAAAAAAATAATCTTTAAACCTCTGACGACCTGGCGTCCGAATATGTGGGCACTACATTTCTGCCTCTCAGACCCATGAAACTTCATTTCTTAAAACTTTAATCTACACTTCCCACCTCATGTTTTGTTGAAATCACAACTTTACACCCATTTCAGTGAGAAAAAAGTGTAATTATGAACAGTTACACTTATAAGTAAAAACTAGTAGCTAACTTATAACACTATAAACATAACTTCCTTTATAAAGACCAAATTAAGTTTTTATACTCATTAGGTCTTACTGATCCTAAACAGCGAGGAGAAATAAAGTAAAATCACAGCATACAAATGTTCAGGTCTTAAGAGGTTAATTTACAATCTCTGCGTTTGATTTCCTGCATGCACGCTGTACCACTGGACGTTTTTTGAGAAAGAGCCAAACTAAGTTTTTCAAGCCCCAACACCAGGTTAATTTAAGCTGCTGTTTGACATTTACTTTACAGAAGTCAGAGAGGTATTCAATAATTCTTCTGGAAAGCAAAACAAAAAAAATAATTAGCACATCAACTTCTTAAAGACTCATGTGAAAAAGTTCCTGCCTAACACGACAGCTTCCACCTGGTTTCAGCGAGCGAGCAGCTCTTTTTCCATCAATAACCGATGGAGGCTGAGATAAAGTGGAACATGCTGAACAATGATATGGGCCATATCCCTCCATAGAGCTGACAACAATCTAAGATGGAGTCTGTGGCTGATGAATACCTCCTCCTCTGCAGAGTAATAACGTGCACTGAGCCAGAACCAGAGAGGAAAAGGCTGAGAGGGTCGAGCTTTGAGGATCTCTGTCTGTCCGTCTCTGGAACAGAACATCATGAGCTGGCACCTCGAGGAAACTGAAGGACAGATCATGACGTGAGGATTCATGGGCTTTTCTTTACTTTTCTCTCTGATTTGTGCTGATTTTGTCTAGAATACTATTTGCCTTTCCACATATGAAGCAAGGAGGACAACAGTTGAGCTTTTTTGAATTGTCTGTGTTGCTGTTGCCTCGCAACAATTTCTCACTGGTATTGCCAAGACTTTTATTCACAGGACTTTACCACATGATTCATGACTTTATGAGTTTGATTTGAAGCAGTGTGACATTAAAACTTTACTCCAATATGTATTAATTTGGAGTGAGACTCAATTAAAAAAAAATAATCTAATTAATCAGAGACTTTGTAATTAATTCATCTCAATTAGTTGCATTTTAATTGCATATAAATGTTTGACCCAAGATCAGTGAGAATCATTGAACTGAATGAATACATGAGCTTAAAGGCAGGGTATGCAGGAATTTTCAATAATTTTCATTTATTTTTTTACACACAACATCCAAACTCGTCTCCTCCTCTATGGCTCAGTGTCAGCTGCTGCGCATGCTCACTACCTCTGACTGTAGCTAATAGCATGGCTAACAGTCATAGCTTCGTAAACATGCCACAAATGGTAAAAACAGCCCTGTGGGCACCTGCAGCATCACTCAAGAGCCGTACACCTGACTTCCTGCAGGTAAATGAGATACGCTGCAGATAAAGTATCATTCTTTTCAGTGTGTCACGGCCGCTATCTGCTCAGGATAGCTTCTTCCACTCGCTATCAGCAGCACACAAAGCCACCTGTGCACTGGGCGCACTGTGATTGGCTGGTTATCACCCATAACAACTCCCCCTCTTCACCAAGAATAAAAACATCAACAAAACGGGCGAGGGAGGGGGTCAAAAAGGGGGTGAGGCAGACACAGACACTGACACACAGGTATAGAGGCCCAGAGATGACAACTGAGCAGGAATATTCCTGTAAAAACTAACATTTCTTTTTTTAGGAATATTCTGCATACTTTAAGCAACAAAACCTTGTTTATTCATTTTCAAGGTGGTTATTTACCAAGACCAACAGATCAGTGCATTTTTCTGCCATAAAGTGCAGCAGTTTTAGGAATGATTGATACAGAACCTTCTGTAAACTCAACAGTTAGTTGGTCTAACGAATTGCCGCAAAATGTTTAGCATTCAGGTGACGGCGGCCCTCAGCTGAAGCTGGAGCTGCACTTTAACGCACAGGTTTTATTGACCTCATTTTTCGTTCAGGCGCAGCAGCCTGACCATGAAATACCAGAGCTAAAAAAAAAAAGACGTTTACATGTCAAGATAAACTCATCGGCTTGAATGTCAGCTTTTTGTTCATTTAATTATAACAACGATTCGATAGGGTAGACTGTTCTTACACTCCTCAAGTGGTATTAACTCCTCTAGATCCTCTTCTGATTTAACGCTACACGCCTGGCACCACTCGTCATCTAAGTTCTCATAATCAAGACTCTGTTCAATAAACAAACTGGCGAACACTTGTTGCACTTATCCCACAAGTTCACACTGGAGCAAAAGTGGCAAAAATTCCCTGGGCCAGCTCAAATGCACTGAAATATGAGAAATGTTAATATTTTTTAACCAGATTATATTACTTTGATTTATCAATTGCAATTAACGCGTGAAAGTCACTGCCCTAGTATTAGCCTAAGTGAAACTATCAATCGCTTATTTGCATTTATGTAACTCTTAGTTGTGAAACGTGACCAAACTTACATCAGTGACTTATTTTTCTAAACTCAAATAATGACATTTTATTAAACTTGTTAAGTTCTGTCAAGCCACATCCTGAAAAACTCAGAACACTTCCAAAAGTTGGTATTTCTTTTTTTTTGCTTGAATGGTAGCCAAAAGTGAAGGTCACCTCATTTCTTCTTTTCCTTACACATCCAAAACGAATAAAAACCCAACAGCACTGACTGACAATGCTCTTAAGAAACTCTTTCCTCATGCCCACATAAATTTACTTTTAGACTTTTTCTTAAACAAGTTGTTCTCCCAATTTTCTCCAGAGGACAGTTGCAGATGAGCAGGCTGAACGATAGAAAGTTAGTTACCTCAGCCAGAGTGAAGACGTTCATATCAGAGACAGAGAACTTCAAATCTGGACCATGAAAAGCAAAACTATCTGCGTTGATGGAAAACACCACAGGCAAGGTCTTTCAATATTTCTGTATGATGGCGTGTTTTTGGTGTGACTAAAACTTCACCTGAACTCTGTCAATCAGCAGGAAACACAATGAAGCAGAGTTTTACTCAGGGCGTATGTGATCATATTTCTCCCTGGAGGACAAATAACAAAAATGTGGACCCAGATAATCCATCCTTTCTCTTTTTAGAAACTTAGAAATACAAGTTTTGCTATAGATGTAATTGAAAATCATATCCAGATGACTAACGTACTCTTCATTCAAGATCAGCTTCGCCATCAGGACAGAAAAAATGTCAACGACAGAAAGATAATGGGTGAAGGCAACGCATCGCACTTGAGATTTAATGGACTCTAATGACTCCATTTACTGACTTCATTTTGCCTCATTGAATGAATAAAACACAAACTATTTTGATAAGAGCTGAGTGTAAAGGCGATGAAGCCCAATTATGGCCAAAAACAAAGCAGTGATTTGATGGAAGTAGAATTACTCTGAAGAGGAAAATGGCACCAAAGCAGACGCCGCGAGGCTAATACATTTGTAGCGATGTCACCAGACAGAGGAGAGGGGTTCATATTTCAATTTCCAAGAGGACTGTGCTATTACATGTCAGTGACCAATTAGGAAATGCTTCTTTTGTATGGATAGGTTCGTCATTTGTACAATGGGTGAATGTTTAGACTCTGTAATTCAGGAGAAGGACAAAAGCTGTGATGCTAGTACACTCATGTTACTTTCAGCTGCCCATCCTGGCCTGACATACATTTGAATTTTTCATCTGCAAAACAAAGCCACACACTCCATCTCAGGTATCCTCTTCAGGAATGATGCAGTATCACTCTTTGTCGACTTTGGCAGTGAAAGAAAAGCAAAGAAAAGGAGAGGAACAAAGGAGGAGTCAGGTTCTCCCTGTAAAAGAGTCATACATCAAGGAGATAATAGTGATGTCGAGGTATTTCTGCTGTCTCAAATTACTGTGTAACTCTGTAAAAAAGAAGAGCATTATGAAGCGTGTGCACAAAGAAAATCTCAGTCACGAACGAGTACAGCGGCTCATGCTGAGCAGAGCTGTCATCCTTTACATGCCTTTCTATTCATGAGACTGTGATGAATACACCACATTTGCTTTCTTCTCCTCCTCAGGAGTGTTGGTGTGCTCTCTTTGTAATAAATAAACTGTGTCTGATTATTCATCCGTAAAAAGTTTTGTTCTTAATCAACAGACGTACTTAGCAGTCTCTTTTTTTTTCTGTTTACCCCCCCGAGGCTGATCCATGAACAGAGACGTACGACTCTCCCTGAAGAAAATGTGCTTCCTAACAAAGATTCTTGAAGATTAGATTTACTTTCTGATCCTCACATTATTAAAAGGCCACAGTGGTGACAGAAAGTTGAAGGTTTATCTTGCCTCAGTATGTCTGCTGCTGTGCTTGTGTGGACATACTGGTTATCTACAAAGCTTTCAATGCAATGTGCAGTACTATTCCTCGAACTCAAACTATATTTGGTAAGAACGCTTTTAATGTTTTTGCTCCGGCATCTTGGCTGAACCTGCAGGATCACCTCAAGCTAGAGAAACTTACAACTTTAACTGATTTTAAAACTAGACTCAAAGCACATTTAGCTGCTGTTTGTACATGTTTTAATGATTAAGTGGTGGATAAACTAAGTAATTGTCAACATAATTCTTGTTATTGTTTTTATGTGATACTGACTGTGTGGCTGACTATAAAACATGATGTGTTGCTGTCTTGGCCAGGACTCCCTTTTTTTATTTCAATGGGAAAACTCCTGGTAAAATAAAGGTTAAATGTGCAACTTTTGGACAAAGTCCCCACAACATTGATTGGCCTTCCGGCCTGTTGCAAATCCATTTAGAAAGCACCGATAACTTCTTTAATTGAGTGTGATCCATATGTCCGTGGAGATACACACACTCCAAAAAAGTGCAATGCAAGCTTTAGTGATGCGGTTGCACCTGCATGCTTCGCTTGTACAGTAACTGGCAACCCAACTAGTACTCTGTGGATGTTTTAATTGTGTTTGACAAGGTGAGAAAGTGCATGTTTTAGTTTACTTGTACAACCGGGGATATCTAGACTACAAATTATTCAGTGTTAAAATGGATGAAAGAGAGTTAAAATGATATGCAAAGCATCAAAAAAATATTATTCATGGAATTACCAAAAGAAAAGAAGTCAAACAAAAAAATGTCATTTTTACATTAAGTTAACACTGTTTTGAATAACTTTTTTCATGCCTTTAGACAAATAAAAACACTCAAGAAAAAAATCCTGACACTGACTTTCATAATTCATGTATCGGGGGATTAAATAGTTTGTAAAAATCCAAAGTTAAAAAAACAACAACAGTTATTTATGTAGATTTTAAAATGTCTGCATGGAAAGATTGGAATCATGATTAATCTCAGATTCATGTTGAGTGGCAGTGGCTATTTCTTTGACCAGATTGTACCAGAGATTTAATTCCAAAAAGGCCCCAAAAGAAAATATGTTTTCCTTGTCGATGATGGACCTCATGGTGGAGTCGACGGGGAGAAGTTCAGGTGAACTCAGAGCGCAGAGTTAAGTGTATTTCTGTTAACATTTATCACCAGATCTGCAGAAGACCTGAGCACTCACCAGCCCAGTGTTGGTGCATTTTGTATGAGGGATGGTCACCCTGGGACCTGCGGGTGGTTGAATGATTGAGGAGCTCCCTGCTTCTGCCTCTTTTTGCCAGTAATGAGGCGAGGGGCTGGTCGAGTTGGCAGCCCACTCAGGGTGCTCTGGCTGGCGGGCAGACACCCTTTGATGGCGGCTGATGAGTGGGGAGCATCCCGGGCCACTGGGGTGAGAGTTGGCAGGAAGCGGGGCCCCATCCAGATGGGGTCTCATCTGGCCCTCGCCTTTCCATCCTCTCTACAGACCGGCTCACACAATGGGATAGACCCTCTTTTTCAAATGAACTCCAAATGAAGATGAGACGTGTTTCGATACATCAAAAGTATCCCTGATTGCTCAGAGTCTCAGGGAGAGATCCATCACTGACATTTAGAGTTCGTCTGATGGCCAGAGATGGAAAGGTTAGATTTCAGATGTCTGATGCTGAACTGCACAGCGGGGTGTGGAGGGAAAGTGGAATATAAATTGGTGAATATCAATGCACCAATAGAGGTAAAAACCAATGAAAAAGTTACATTGTTCGCTGACAGTCTAATGGAATTTCCTTTTCTTCCATACGCTGAAAATATCCTTATACTCTTTATCAGCCGTCCTTAAGTCCCCAAGCTGTGGGTGGAGCTTAAATGTTGGAAAAAACAGATAGAATTCCACATCTATAGCCAGCAGCAAGCCATTTCCTCATCTGACTGAAGAATAATAAACCGCAGCATCGAAAAAACCTCAAACCTCATTTGTAAGTCTCTCCTGTCTCCTATTTCACACACGATAATATCAGCAAACAATGGCTTCGGCTAACTGTTTATCAAATTGAGTTTTCTTCACTCACAATGCAGGGGAAGCATCCTCCTTCCCTGGATACAATCATTGCAGAATACATTATATACATTATGGAAAAAAGCAATTATGGATATGGAAATGCGTTGACCAGTCAGAGTAATTGAAACCACATTTCACAGATGCTGTGTTTCCTTGCATCACTTTCAGTTTCATACATATAGATGTCTGAGTCCTGGCCTCAACAGCTGTGAGAGTAAAGTGGGAAGAAAATCTATTTAAAGAAATCTAAGCTGGAACTCTCCCTGTAAATCAATGTCTTGTTTTGTGTGTTTGTGATTTCTCCTTCTCTGATTAAAATGTGCTTTTAGATTAGGTACATTCCAGGAGCAGACTGCTGTAAATATACCGAATTAAAGTTTAATTGATATGAAAACCAGCGTCGTCTCCCAGGTGACCAAAGATAACACCCAAAGGGTAATATGATTAATGCAAGGATATTTTTAAATGGAAGAAAACCACAAAACAAACATTCATGACATGCTCCATCCATGCCCTTCCCCACCTACTGTGCTTACAAATCAGCCCTGCACCCGTCCACAGGGAACCGCTCCCAGCAATGATTTTCGATGCATAGCAGATCCCTCCAGCAGCCCTCCTTTGAAAGCCCACACTAATTCCCCTTCCCTGTGCACACAGAGCTAAGCAGGACTCCCAATGGACCGGGGTCTGTGCAAAGCAGCGTTACAGCTGAGCTGACTGGCCAAGCATGGGAGTCAATAGATGGAAATCATTGAAGGAACCTCCACCAAGGAAAATCAAGGGAATGCAATCATCTTAGTGATGTTTTTGACCATTTTTCCAAACAATGTTTTAACCATTCATCACAAACATCCTTAACCCCTAATATCCCATCATATCCCGGCCTATTCACCATGCTATGTTTCAGAGCTTATAACTGTAGAACCATAAAGTCGAAATTCATCAGTGACACCTCATTTGAAAGATTAAAATCTCTAGTTTCAGAAAATATCATGTTTTTCTATGAGGCTAAAGTCCACATAAGGTTAAATGCAGCTCTTTTTTATAACCAATTTTTGAACATCATTATCTTCAAGATGCTTCGTGTCAGACACAAAACATCCACCACATCACTTTTACACCTTGTCATCTACATCTGGGTGAAATTTGAGCTTTCTGGGTAAAATCTTGTCGGAGTTAGAGAGTCTTTAGTGTCAGCTGACCAACTTTAGACAAACTTTAGAAGGTACGTCCTCATTTTCTACAGTCTTGTCTGACAACTTTGCGCAAACGAAACCAGCTGTATCAGTGCTCAGTGTCTTCTTTTGTAGTCAACTTTGTTCTTTTTGTGAAAAGGTTTGCCAAATAACCTGAAATTATAGCACCGGGTCTAGATTTTTACATGGCCAGTTAAGCAGAGAGCACTTCCTGTATAAATCAGGCTCTCCTGGCATCAAATATCTGTGTATCAAGATGGGAAAACTTCAATCTTGTAGCCAGAAGTCTAAGGAAACAAAATATGTCGAGCTTTGCCAGATTCACATTGAGGAGGAAATGCTATAAAACTGTGAAGCTACTTTTATTGATGAGAACAGACAAATAACGGACTTACAGGAGAAATTTCACCACTTGGAATAATTTGATGAGACAACAATTTTGATATGTTTGAACTCTGGATTCCTCTGGTGGAAAGAAGAGTTAATATTCAGGGTACAGGCAACGGACGTGACGTAATGACCTTCAAACAGGTGGGACCTCCCAGTTGTTGTGATCACCATCTGAGTGATTCTTTCACTAATTACATTTTGTTGGTCAAGTAAACTGTACAACGAACTTAGCGACTGAAATGTGAAGAATCTGAGCTTTCTAACCCATCCTGGAATGGCAAACGGGTCACAAACGCCTCGGTGGAGCACAACAGGTTAAAGTCCTGATGAAGTAAAGTTTGTACCAATTGTTACAAGCGCCTTAAGTATCAGACACGCCGCTTCAGGAAACCAGAACCTCATTATATTATTCACACAAGTAATGAAACAAGTGAGTCCACAGTGTTGCAGAACTGAGCTCACACAATTAACCTGCTGCCAGAGAATGAAAGTAATCAACCCCAGCAAATCAAAATGTATAATTAAAATGCAAATCCTTGGGGCGCTCCACAACTCTAAATGGATTCTGTCAAATTACATGTCATAAAACATGAAGTCATTGCATCCTCTCCGAAAAAGTTCTCGGGCGGATGAGAAGTTGAGTAAATCTTCAAATTGATGCTTTAATATGAGTTAGATCTGCAATAATAAGACACATTATCTCTGACAAACACTTTAAGCAGCTGAAATCAATTCATAATGCTGAAAACAGTCACTTAGTTTGTAGTTTTAAAAAAAAAAAAAGCTCACACAGGTCTATCTCTTTGTGGCTGTTTTTGCTTCAGGCTACTTACTTTATCTTCAGAGATTATGTTACAAACTTTGTTGGGTCTGTCATTGTGGTTGTTTTTGTTTGAGGACGTTGAATGCATCATTTTTTTTTTTTTTTGGACATCTTTCAGTGTCTCTTTCTGGTTGTTTATTAAATTTTTGTGGTTGGTTTTGTTGGAAGTCAACAAGTTTCTCTTTTTCTTTGTTTCTTGATGTGTGAGGTCACTTCATAGTTATTTGTTTTGAAACTTATTGAGAGTTATTTTTGCGGTTAATGGGCTTTTTGTGTGAGGTCACTGAGGGTCTTCTTGTGTAATTGTTTGAAGTCATTAATTATCTCTCTTTTGTTTTTGAGTGGTTGTTTTGTGCATCTTTGTTGTTTTTTGATCTTGGTGTGCTGTCGTTAATTGTCTCTTTGTTGATGTTTCTTGATTTTCTTTGTTTGTTTGTTTTTATGGATCCTCAGTGTGTGTCTTTTTGTTATCTAAAACATTTTTGTTTTTGAAGTTCTTTCATCTCCATTTGCAGTTCTTAAGCCCAATGGCATATACATATACAGTTTATCATGTATAACAAGATAATTAAAGTTTAACAAAAAAATTCTTTAAGGGTCTTTAAAATCATAATTAACCTGAATAACATTGACTGACTTTTAGCGAGCAAAAACATTGATCATCAAACTCACTGCTTCTGTCAGGGACCAAGTTATAAGACACAGGACAAAGGGAGATTTTTTTTAAAAAAGCTTGGGATTTCATTTGTCCAAAATTAATAACCAAATGTCCTACTCATATCTATAACAGCTTGGCCTATAATGGCGCTTTTTCACTATACAATTCCAGCTGTACTCGACTTGGCTCTACACAGTTTGGTTAGCTTTTCCCCTAGCCTGAGTACAGACTCACGGTGGGCGTGGATCTTATAACACAGCTGCGCTAAAGTGCTGCGCAGAAGTGCGTACACGTCATCTATAACGAGACACAAACATAATTTTGTACCAACATATATACCACCGTGGTCTTTAAAGGAAAAAAAAAAGCTTTCATAAGATTTCATTGCAGTAATACAGCGGCTCAATGTCGGGCGTCATGACAACGGAGGTAAACAACAGCCTTGTGCTGCACGTGGAGGAAAACGAAGGAGCTGCTTCCTGACATCAACTCTTCCCTGGATCCAGTGAGATCGCTATAATTTTTTATTTTTGGGCCTGGTATACCAGAGATTTTTTGTTGATCAATCATTCTTCTTTGAACTGGTTTTCCTTTTTGGTTCCCTGTGGATTAATGGACTGATTGGTGCTTAAAGACTCTTGTGGCAGACAGATCGCTCCTGCGCCGACGAACTTTGATTTAATCGAAAAGACTCTTTAAACCGAACTATCTTTGCTGTTAACTTCTTTTTTCTTTAAAAAGGACTTTAAACTTATTTAGGAATCATGAAGGTGAATTTTAGGGCTGTACTTTGTGTTCATTCAGCGTGGTTCTGTGCTGAAATGTCATTAAAAACCTGTCGCTGACTTATTCATTTGCCTCTTGTAAGTGATTTGTACAGAGTCAGAAGCTGTGGAGAGGACATTCTCTGACCAATGAGTGGCCGGCAGTCAGTCGACGTCACCTTTTAGTATCAGCTCAGCTCGCTTGGAACCTGGGTAGAGTAGGTACTAAAAACTGGCGTCTGACTCGTAGTACTGCGCCTGTGGAAACGCAACACAAATCGAGTAGAGTCGAGTAGAGTAGGGCTAAGACGGGTCAGTGGAAAAGGGCCATAAAAGAAGACAACTTAATAAAACGCAACTCAAACTTAACTTAAAGTGTCAACACAAGCACAAACAGACCTAACACAATACGAAACAATATGAAAACTTATATGCACAGTTTAAATCTTTGTGAAACGTGACCAGATATAAGATTTATTTCAAGCTCTTGACAGAAACTGTAAATGTAAACAATTAGTACATGATTAATTTAAGTGACAAAACACACGGTAAGATGAGAGCTGGGGGCCGCTTGAAAGTAGATAGAGGGCCACAATTGGCCCCTGGGCCGTAATTTGGACACCCCTGCCCTAGGGGATCAATACATTATTCTGATTCTGATTGAAACTATTACATGTGGTTCATTTTGAAATTTGTCTTATACAAGTAAAAGTAACGTTTCCAGGAAGTTGGATTTAGTGGGAAAAACACTCAGAAGTAAGTATAGATTTGAATACAATAAGGCTTTGAAACTAAAAAGGAGAGAAAATCGTATTTGGTGATTATTTGGACAAGACCTCAAGTTAGGTTAAGGTCTCCGCCATCTGCTTGGTAGGAAAGTAAATCTGGAGTGTAAACAGAGCAGTGTGTGTGTGTGTGTGTGTGTGTGTGTGTGTGTGTGTGTGTGTGTTTTTCAGTGTCTCAGTGTGTGGTTGGGGGAGGGCTGTCTCTCCCATCACAGTCACTGGTGGGTTGAAATGAAGCATGCCTCTGCTGTTTGGGGGGGGGGCAGCAGAAAGACTGCTTCATTGCTCATTTTGCGTTATAGATGGAAAGGTGTGGGTAGAACAGGGGAGGGTGCTGGGAGGTTTTTATGGAGAGTGATGAGCAGGAGTAGGAGGATCACTAAGATGTAAAGTGCTTCATCTTGTGCCTCACTGAGCAGAGAAGAGACTGGGGCCAAACAGGTGGTACGACTCTCCATCAGAGACTTCACACAGTCTGAGCAGCTCCACTCCGGGCGCTCAATCCAAACTGTGTGGGCAAGCATGGATCGCTGGAGTTGGTCCTACTTGTTCTGTCCATACTGAGCATGAGATCTTGGATAAATGTTATCGATATTGCTCGTATGAATAATTTATCACTTTGGACAGCAGATGTCTCATTTACAGTAAGATCCAAAAGAGAGAATGAGAGATTATTTCACTGTAAGAGCAAGTTACACACAAGAGTCTCTCCAGAAGTATGCAGGCTTTTCCTAAAAGGACACTTTAAAGTAGAATAACAAGATCAGAGGCTTTTTTTTGCACAGCACATAACATTCTCACTGTCAACAACTGAGACAAAGCACAGACTGTGTATAAAGAACAGCACAGCAGATCCTTAAGAGTGAAGCCAAAACATTTTGAGCAGGATATTCAGCATCCAAGATTTTCAAAAACAATAGCAAAAAAAAAAGGGATTCATCAGACTAAAGAGTTTTCCAGATCAGTTTCTGGATCATGATCATTTGTGGGGCATTTTTGGATCCAGCTACAAACTGTGTTCACAGACAGAGAACTCGTTTAAGTAAATTAGAGCCCATCCAGTAATTTTCACAACAGATTAATGTCTATTTTTGATGAGTATCAAGCATTGGTTTGCAGCCTTGTCTCTTTTGATGGAGATAACACCATATTCTCTGAATCTTTTTCTGATATTTTGGATAATAGATGATGAATTCTCAGAAGTTTTTGCAATTGCAAACTGAGGTGACTCAGAGATTCAGCCTCCCAGAAATAACTTTTTCATTCCCAGTCATTTAACTAACCTGTTGCATTTAACCCTGTGGTGCATACTGGTCACTACAGTGGACACCTATTTAAAAGTTATTTACTCCTAAATTCAATGGTTCATGTGGTGGAAATTCATATTAGCCTGTGTCAGGATATTTTTATTCTTCTTAGGGCCTGAAAAAATGTTTTCAATTCTTTTTCCAAATATATATATATTTAAAAAGGTATAGACAAACATTTGAGGGTGGAACAGCGTAATAAGTATTAATTATTCAGTGTTAAAATGGGTGAAACACTGTTTTATGTTGAATGCTCAGTTACAAATATTTGAAAAAAAAAAGAAAACTTTCTTTCATGCTTTAAGACAAATAAAAACACTCAAGGGAAAACTCCTGACACTGACTTTCATAATTCATGCATCAGAGGGTTAATTTCATTACTTGGGGATGTTTTTCCAGGTGTTTCTTTGGCATTATACCCAGCAACACACCCCCTTCCTGTAACCCTTCCCCTACTACATTTGCCAGTCTTCAGGTTTTTATTGTTGTTATTGTTTTTCATGTTGCTCATGTGCTGAGGTGTTATCCAAAACTGTGACCTCAAACCCCTGGAGCCAAGTCTGGTGTCATGTTTTTTTTTCTCCCTCCTCCTCCCTGTGTTCTCCTTTTTTATCTAATGAAAGGGGGCGCTGAGGACGCTGGCGACCCAACAGTTCTCTTGCTTCTGTCTTCTTTATATTTCTTGGACTGGATGTAACTGAAAGGCTTTTTTTTTTGCTCTAAAACAGGTGCAATGGACAAATAAAGTGATTCTTGAATCTTGAATATACATTTTTCAACATGGCCCAGGTTTATTTTGAACATGTTGCTGATATTAAATCTGAAATGATCTCTATTCTTTAAAGTCTTTTACAACATTTGAGGGGCATTGGTTCTGTAAAAGCAATGTTTCGCCGACAAGTTATTAAGGGGAAAGTCAAATCTGTGAATATCTATTGAGTCGTCAATTTGCGAGTTTATAAAGTTCAAACTTTATAAACGAAAAAATGTCAAGTTCCTCTCTTGAAAATTTTTAGTTTTCTCCCTTGAATAGCAAAAATCTTAGCACGTCCGTGTCTCAGGCAGGTGCGTTGTACAATTCAAATTGATAAAAGAAGAATTCCCAAACACTTGGCCAAACTTTTTCAGGCAAATGTTTTTGCCGACTGAAGGAGCCATCATAAATAGGAGTGGCTGTGTGACTTCAACCAATCACTAAACAACACGGTTGAATATTGACGCATAAATGTAAATATGAAACACAGTGCAATAGAAAAAATACACAACCCTTGAAATCCCTTGAAAATTCCTTTTTCATTTCTTTAAGTGGCCCTAATACGCTGTCATACAAAAACGAGTATAGACTGTATAACGCTGAGCTTGAACAGAATTGTAAAGCTGGATCTGTATTTTTAGAAGTGAAATTGCGTTTTTTTATTTTCTAATTCAAGGAAAAAAGAGAGTTGGATTTTCAAGTCGGTAAAAGAAAACTTCAAAGTAAAAACATTCAATTCCAAAACCTCAACATGATTTCAGATCATGTTTTTTAAATTCAACTGCTAGTGGCACAAATTTGAGCCTATAATTTGAGAATTGTCATCAAAAGGGTTATGATCTCATTTACAAAGAAGTGGGTCTGGTGTTGAAGCTCAAGCAGCATGAGGCTTGTTAAATTTGACATAGATACTTCTTGAAGGAAGGACTCATGATCAAAAAAGTTATAGCTAAAGCTGGACGTGGTGGCTTTGATGAGATAAAGCCAAACTCAGGGACTCTGGGTATTATCAGGATTAAGTTGAACTACGTCATCGGTGGACCCTCCCTCTCCTGCTGTGTTACATGAAAGACTTGTCTCCTGATGTCTTCTTCTGGAGTTGCACACAATAATCTCCTGCCCTCTTTAATTACCAACCCGTCAGGTACAGCTCGGGGCTAACAAATTTCTCATGCCAATCATTTTTCCCGCCTAAATCCAGCGGCATGCTAAAGTGCCAGCAGTAATTGCGGAGACGGCTCTTGAAATGAAATGAATAAATACAGCGGCTGTATGAGTCGACCTGTGCGAGTCTGAGGCTGACAGTGTGTGGAATTAACCAGCGGCAACACTTTGAGTCACACTAACAATTCAACATCCTCCAGCGAATTGGAATGACTGAAAGAAAGACTTATCTATGTATGAGCACGCCTCTCATACCCTAGGGAAGTGATTCTGCATTAAATCGCTGCTTGTGATTGAAAATAATGCAGCGACTGCAAGACATATCACCCTGGACAGATGGAGGTTTTTCTCCACTAAAGCCTCAAAGCCACTGCCGAGTAAAGAAGACGCGCATTGTGTTCTGTTTGTCTCGCAATGTTTCGTATCTTGTAGAGTCGAAAGTGCACATTTTGTCGTAAGGGGGTGGCGGACATGTTTACAGATAAACAGTCAGGCTCGGGTGCTAAAAATTGCTCCTTCAGGCTCTCTATTATGGATTAAAAGTGAGGATGTTATCTTCCTGATGTCTAGACAGGTGGGGAGCAAAGCCCAGAGTTACACAGACAGCCACCTCTCAGCCCGCTGCATGCTTCTGTAGTCCTTCAGCCCCAGGCAGACTGCAGGACAATGGGCACTTAAAACCCTGACAGTGACCTGCAGCTGCCTTCAATGAAGCTAAACACACGAACACACACGCACACAAAAGAAGACCTCAAGGTCAGCGGCCTTATCTCTGTGAGAAGGTGCTGTCTATCAAAGTGAAGCTCTGACATTGTTTATGGAGCGTTTACTGCTGCTTGTGTTTACTGATCAGGTTTCTTATTGTATACTTACTTTAGCTTGTTTATTTATTTACAAATAAAGTCCAAATGATTGATGTGACCCCACCTCCACCTAGTGTGAAGTCAAGGTGAAACAAAATGTGAATGAAGTTGATAAAAGTCTCAGTTTTCACCTGTAAGTAACTGCAAAGAGATAGCATCATCTTTAATGTAGTGTAATTCGCTCATTTTATTCTTCTCTTCTTTGTAGAACCATGAGGTCAAAAATCATCAGTGACAGCTCATTTGAAAGATTAAAGTCTTTAGTTTCAGAAAATGTCATGTTTTTATATGTGGCCTAAGTTCACATCTGGAAAAAAATAGCAAAAATATTTTTTTCCCATTCCTTTTTTATAACCAATTTTTGAGCATCATTAACTTCAAGATGCTTAATGTCAGACAAAAAGCATCCACTACATCACTTCTACAACTTGTCATCTACATCTGGGTGAAATTTGAGCTATTTAGGTAAAACCTTGTAGGAGTTAGAGAGTTTTTAGTCTCAGGTGACCAAACACCAGCAGATGCGTCTTCATTCACCACAATCTAGTGGGACAACAAAACCAGCTGTGTCAGTGCTCAGTGTCCTCTTTGTAGTCAACTTTGTTCTCTCAGTGAAAAGATTTGTTAAAACTAGTGAAATTATAGCTCCTGGTCACAGATTGTACCTCTCCTGTTGTGCATATTGAAATAAATAATTACACAAACACCAGTCTGTAAAAACTCATCTGTACTTGTAGTTCACTACAAGAAGTTGTGGGGGCAGTATCGCTCCCACTGTTTGCGTTATTCACATTATCAAGAAGAAGTTTACAAGAATTATGCAAAGAGCTCTGAGGATGCTCAAAACAGACAACTCAAAGTTCTGCAATATTTTATTGAAAACAAATTGGTGCAACACGTGTGCAAACTGTGTTAAATACTCTTCTTCCATTGCAGCAAAATGGCAAATCATGAACTCCTGAGCTGCGCATGTGCATGCATACGCAGACAACAAGGGTCCGAAATATTATGGCAAATGATCTTGATTAATCGAATGATGGGAAAAAAAATCAATAGATAAGTCGACACAAGAAATAATCCTGTTGTATATACATATAGATAAGTATCAATCCAGGAACAACATTACCAACTCAAATGATAAGATACACTTTTGAATAATAAGTCCTGGAATTTCAGGCTGCATAGATCTTAAAACTTAAGAACAGGAAGTTGACCTGGCCTGGCACGACTGTTTTCTTCATGTTGGGCTGCAAAACCTTGAGCCTCTGACTCTTGGGCTGACTCCGATCACAATATTGGTTTATTGTTTTACTCAGGATAAACACAATCTGGTGTTGATGTGGGGTATTTTATTTTGAAAGACAACAGATCTATTATTGTGGTTTCAGGGCATGACCTGCTGTCCCGCTCTATCTACTCTTTGCAAATTGATGCATTGTTGCTTCGGCCTCAGGCAAAAATAAAGGTCTTACATATCCAATCTCTAGGGCTGCGACCTACGGAAGCTGAGATGAGGCCAAAACACAAAGCAGTAGAGCTGGACCTGAGATGGATCTGGTGAGATTTGGTCATGAGGAGACAAACTGGAAGGTGTGTACAGTTTCATTGCTAAGTAACAATGATCCCGCAACAAGAAAACAAGGGGAGAACCAGCGCTGTGTGTTACCCCTGTTTAGACCAGGTGCAACAAACAGCCTCCAGGTGAACTTAAGCATCCAACAAGTGTATCCCTGTTGGACTGATCTGATTTGTTATTCAAACAGTAAACAGCCAAAATAGGTCTTTTCAAAAGCCAAGCTGGAAAACTAAAAGATACAGCTGAATATTTCTTTGAGGCACAAACTATAATGACTGAAACAGTCAACAGTTGCAGAACGCTTCAGCTTTTTTTTTTTCTTTTGTACCACTTTGGTCACCAAGTTTTGGTGACCATGCTGTTACTCTTTGTGCTCCGAAAAATAAGCCTCAAGGTACAATAATAAAGCTCCAGTGGGACAGTGGGTGGCTGACAAAGTGCAGTAATGTATGCAGACGATCAGTCAGCCAGACTGAAGCACAGGGGGCGGCCGGTGTTTATGTCCTACTCCTCGACCCGCCTCCAGCTGAAGCACTTCCATGGCTCCGCTGACATGAAAGCTCTGGCTGCCGGGTTGGCACAGCAGATTATGCTCATACGCCGTGTGGATCATTAGTAATGGAGGAGGAGGAGTCACATTTATTAACTAAGTGCCGTAAAATGGATTGAGCATGCTGCTGTGTGGTGATATATGTGCAGGGTTTTTAATGACTTCTATAGATTATCATAAAGGCAACAACACAGATTAGTCGTAATTAATATTTGATGGAGGTTTGAACATGAGCCAGTTAGGCCTCTCAGTCAGTGAACGCAGTGACAAAGAATGATGAAATACAGAGAAATATAGACAAAACGGCTGCTAAAAATATGGAGTTATATTCAGATATGCTGACCTTAAACCACAAACACCAGGAGCAAAAACTGTCTTTAAGAGCTACGCCAAAAATCTAATAAAGCTTCTACATGAGCTACAAACCAGACTGACTGACTCTTCATTTTGATCAGTGTCACATTAGATGGGGCACAAATGAAAAGGTGTCCTTTGCTTTTTACTTTCATTCATGAACAGAAGCATCAGTTTTAGTGTTTGCTTGTTATTCTTGATCAATCAGCAAGCTGCTTTTCTACATAAAAAGTATCGATTGATATTGACAAAACTGACCCTTTATTTGCTTGTCTAAGTGTAGTAAGGGGCTTCATCTCTTAGCTGGGTAATAACTTGGGCGGTGAGACCTCTAATTAGATGCGTTTTCTCATTTACATTACATGTGGATTGAGTCACATGCGGTTGGGATAGTGGCCTACCTTGTCTCAACCATTGACTGTATCAAAGTTCTACGGTTTTGAAGCCAAAAAATCCTGTTTCTCTAGCCGCCATTGTGCAGCCAGAGTCTGCGCAGTAGAGAATTTCCAGTGGAGAAGAGTAAACAAGAGAAATAAAATTACTTATTTCTTCTTCTTCAGAAGGTTTAGTCTCCTTTTGGCTCTTTCCCGAATTCTTAAATCCCCGATAAAATCTACTCACGAACGGCAGCTGTCAACTATCGTAAAACGAAACAAAACACGGTTTTTAACGTCAAATAACTAATGAAAAACAAACTTCTCAGTAAAAAAAAACACTTGAACACAATGCAGCGAAATTACATCTTTATACCACCTTAGTGTGAGGATGAGAGAAAGGTTTCTACGAGGTATCGTAATTTTTTAAAGTTTTCCCGGCTCATATCTGGAATACATGGGGAGGCGGGGCTTATGACCTATACTGCAGCCAGACACCAGGGGGTGGGGCTTATGACCTATACTGCAGCCAGACACCAGGGGGCGGGGCATCTGCTGGAGGCTTCAGTTTGAGCCGATCGTCATTACGTCCACTGACTATATATCCTATGGTCTCAACCTATAACACCAGACAGACAGTTCTATAGTTTCGCCACAGAGTAATTTCACTTGTCCATCTGGGAAAGAGTGATTCTAAACTGTTTTCAGAGGCAGGACATAAAAACAAAGACAGCAGCTGGTGATTGGACGACTGTTCTTCTCGACACACTCATCATCAATCCACATCAAGCCAAGTAGCAAATGTGCGCCACTGCTGAGAAGCAATAGACAAGTCTGGGGAAGAGCAAAAACACTGTTTCGTGTCAGAAAGGCTTTGAGTAACATTCTCTGTTCTTCTTTTAAAGAAGAAATTGAGTCTATTTCTCACAAAACTGCAAATATTGCCAAGTCTACAGAGACCACTTCACTCGCTGTCATTGTTTTCAAACATCCAGGCGCTTTCACAGCTCCTGTCTCTCTTCTCTGATTGGTCAGGTCAATATTGCAGGATTTAAGAAAATGAATCAGGCAAGTCTTTCTGAATGAGAATCAGAATCAGAAATACTTTTTTTATCCTGTCGGGGAAATTTAGTGTTGCCAGATGCTCATCACACAGTACAAGAGTAGAAAGGAATAATTAGGGATAAGAAGGACGATAAGGAATGCAATAAAAATTGAACACGAAATAAAATAGAACAAGCAATTAGATAAGATATAATAAAAATGGTATAGAAAAACAGAATAAAATACTGAAAAAGTGTGCATTTGGTACAATAAGAAAGAGAGTAATTTACATGGTGGTGTGACAAAACTGACCGTTTTTGGATATTCTGCTCTGTAAAGTTAACCTTGCCTCCGGTTTGCTGGTTATTATGGTGGTAATTCATTTTTGTGGTTACTCTAACACTTTCTCTCTTCCATTTCTCTCCTTTTCTCTCTGGGAGAATCTCAAAAACAGAGTGCATCTTTAACACCAATGCACTTCGCTCCCTGGATTTTACAGCACCACATGCTGACTTGGTTTGACTCACATCCATGTTCCCCTCAGATGCACTTTTCCAAAAAGAGTCTCACTTGTTCATGCAGGTAACTGAAGCCGTTCACACTTTGTTTTTTTGTTTTTTTTTTTGTGTTTCCACACTTGAGGTGTTATCCTCCACCACCTGACAAACTCATCTTCCACATTCAACAGTCTTTTTAAGCTGAAAATTCCCATCTCTCCCTCTGCTCAGTCGATGCCACAGCTGCCCTACACTATCACTGCGCTTGCACTCAGCATCACCCCAGCATGCATCTCTCCAGGCAGGGAGGATTTCTGTATGGAGAATAAATCTGTGAGGAACAATGAGCTCTGAGTCAAGATGGCAAAGACAAACTGTGTTCTCCTGCTGCAATAAACATTCTGTGGCTGACTAAATGTTGTTATAGCTGTCTGTCATTTTTGCTTTGCATTGTTTCAGAGGTGGCTACCATAACTGTCTCAGAAGTGATGTTATCTTTTAGAATTTGTGAACTTTTTATGAAATATTAAGGGAGGTGATTGTCTTAAAATGTGAAATAAATCAAAAACTATAAATATTGGGTTGGTAAAATCATCCTGGCAGCCTTCACAGCACTGGTTTCTCACCTTAAAGAGACAATTGTGTCAAAAGCAATAAAAGCAGTGGGCTGTAAAACTTTATCAAAGATCGTTTTAGTTTGAGTTTTTCAAGTTTTATAAATCTCAGAAGGGTGAAAGTCTCCGTTTTGGGTCCTGCAGATGTTAAAATTCACAGGATTTTGGACTACTTTTAGGTTTCCTGGCTGCATTTTCAAGTGTTATATTATTACATCAGTGTCTCTTGGTTTAGAAAAATGTGCGAAAACAACAACTTCACCAACTTACCCTTCAAAAAGCAGTTGCGTCTCGTCCTCTGATGCTATAAATAAGTCCATGGTCCGACCATAAACCCCACACTTTCACACTGACTGCTTTTTAAATGCTGTTAAAACAACCTGCTGGCTGTTATTCTACTTGGCCTTCAAATGCAAACGTGACCTCAGGTTACATTACACGGAGTGAAGCCTGTGAGGCACTTGAAGCAGACAGTCTAAGCTGCACTGCTGCACTCATACATAACACGCTCCACTCATTGCTGTGAATCCACCTGTGGGCTCTGCTCCCCATGTGGGAGAGTTTATAATCGTCTCAGCTGTGATGCCAAATATAAACTCTCTGCACATTTCGGGTTCACTCAGTATAGAATCCATTTCAAGTGTCAGGAGCAGAAAAGAGACATCATGGACTTCCTACTTCGACAGCTCTTCTCACAATCATGCATTTGATTTGTGCTGTAACGGGGAAATATGCAGCAGGTCAATGATTCACCTCTCAACTGCACACCTCTATGCGAAGCTAATGTGAGGAATAGAGCAGGAGCAGGAGGAGAGAAATCTGTATTTGCTGCACCATTAGAGTAACCTGCAGGGTGACTCTTTAATACCAGCGCTCTTCTGCAGTGGATCAGTGGAGATCAAAGGGAAATCTATTAGAATGGGAGTCTAAGAGCAGCAGAAAGAGTCCCTGATCAGGACCAGGATCAGAATTATCTTTACTTGAAGAGTGTATTTGCACTGGAGACAGCGGCATTATCTGAGGCAGTCACCTTTATTCCTGGAGAATTTTAATGCGCAGCTGCTGCAGAGGGACATTATGGAGCTGATTTTTAACTTCTGTGAAACAGAAATGAAACTATAATTTCTGGGCAGCACCAGCACTGAACAGTATTACAAAAACCACTGTAGCACTTTTTTTGTTTCAAGATTGTGGCAGTAGCAAGGTATATGTGAGGGATCCTTTTTCCATTAATGAGTTTAATCAATTCCTTAACACTTATTAAACTAATTAATCCAATAGTCACTCCTCCTAAGCCCTTTATAAGCCCTTTCTCCCATCAGTCATCATGGGAAATGTCAACTCTCTGGAAAATAAAAGTGATGAACTGGAGACATTGGTGAAGACCCAGTAAGTATAACTGTGAGTGTGCAAGATAAAAGTGGGGGACTGGCCTTATTTGTGAATCAGAGATGGTGTAACACTGCTCATATTACTGTCAAAGAGAAAATGTGTTGTTCAGACATCAAATTGTTGGCAGTTGGTTTGAGACCAAACTACCTTCCATGGGAATTCAGTCACATAATAACAATTGTTGTGTACATTTCACCCAAAGCAACGGCTGAAGTTCCATGTGATTTCATCCATGAATCTGTTGCCAGGATACAGACTCAACATCCTGAGACACTCATAATAATCTCAGGAGACTTCAATCATGTCACCCTCTCCTCCCACAGAAGACAGATGTCACTAATTGAGTCCTTTCAATACGACCAACAATATCAATATCCAGGTAGATGATCTATGGAAATGAAAGTTAGATTCAGTCATCCCCGACTTCAGTTCATGTTATTTCCAAATTTAATTGATCTTCATGGCTGTAATTTTAGAAATCTATTGAGACAGTCATATTATAAATTCAGCTAGATTCATAAATCTGAATGACACATAGATATGCATATATTTTTTATTTTTGAATATGCAACTCATACAGGGCCTCCTAATAACTACCAATAGTTTTTATAAAATGATATATAAATGAAGATTTTTAGGAAGCTAAACAATATTTCAACATAAAATAAAGTGAAATAATGAAAAAAAATGACTTAATCGAAATAGGAGCAAGTAAAAGCATAGCTTATCAACTCTCACCCCTTTCCTACATAAAAACACTATATTTGCATAGATACATACATATACCTATAAATAAAACTCTGTAATCACATACACCTATACCCATACACCAATACCTATGTATACTCATATATACATACATACAACACATATACAATTTAACAGGAACTAAAAATATGTTTGCTGCTCGAATTATTATACTGGTGTCATTTTATCAATTAAAGGGTTTAATTGAACATTTAATAAAGTGATTTACAGGAGAAATCAAAATATCAAGATATATATTGTATTTCGCGATATAGCCAAAAAATATCAAGGTATTGGTTTTAGGTCGTATTGTGCAGCCCTAGTTTCCTGTGTAAAAGCTGGTTAAGTCTTTGTACCAGTGTGCTAGAAGCAGCTTACTTTTTCAACAGTAGAAAAAGTTATTCGTAGTGCGTCTTACACATTGAATTATCAAATGTTTATTTCCACAGTGTAAAGCAGCATTCACGATGTTTTAGTTCCCCCAAACCCCATCCTCTTTACTATCTGTCATTTGCAAACTGCTCTTGCAGATAGACTAAGGAGACAGAAATGGGCCATTACTCTTCAGACTCTACATTGGATCGATTCCATTTCTTATGCAATGAAAGCATTCTTCAGCCTCCGTCCCTGAATTTGATCGCCTGTTTAAGCACAGAGAGAATAACGGCAGAGCAGCAATGGACCTAAAAATAAGGATGGAACAAATCTACAAAAGCATATATAAATTATAAACTCTTTTTTGTACATATTTCATTAAATGAGTGGCTATCAGTCATGTACCAGAAAAGTTGAAGAACGTAGTCCAAGTTTCAGGAGCTGACAGTCGTCTGGCAGAACTTAATATGGAGCCCTACTTTTTTACATAACCGGAGCAGACAGACCTCAGACGAGTGCAGAGCTGGAGCGAGCACAGAGGAACTTACACAACTGCACCACAGGCACTTTCTTTTCAAATCTTTGAAGGAGCATTTTAACACTGCAAGGCAAGACATGTGACAGGTTTTAAATGAAATCACTATCTGACTTTCTATTGAATGTAAAAGCTTACTTTATGTCTTTATTTTTTAAGTGTAGGACAGTTGACTAACGGGAAATGTAGGAAGTTGGGGAGGACGTGCAGCAAATGGTCCTGGGTGAGTGTCAAACCATCAACCACAAGCTGCTTGGCTGAAAGAGCTTCAGTTTAACTACTTTTCTAATAAATCATTTCATAATGTGACTTCAACAGCCAGGAAGTACAAATGTTATCATAACCTATGTTACAATACTCAGTGTCAGGTCTAATGAGTACAAATAGTAGAAAAACAAGCCACTTATTACAACTTGAAGAGTCTTTGAAAAAGTTAAATGGCCCTCTGAGGTTTGCTGTTAAAGTTGTTAGTGTTGAATTACACAGAGTGTGCTTGATGAAGTACTTAGGAAACTCTCTGACGACGGTTCGTACGTTATAAAATGATGTGTCAACTTGTGATTTCTTCAACAATGAGTGAGTCACAGAGGATAGAAAGTCTTTTTGAATGGACTTTTTAATTTACAGTTGAGTCACAGTCTGATATTTGCGTATGAATGAAATCAAACTGGACATTCCTTTTGAAGGAAAAAATATTCTGGGTGGACAGGAGATCTGATGGAATATTCATGTTGACATTTCTGTCCTCATTCAGAGCTATTCCTTCTACAAACTTTGAAGTTAGCAAACAAATATATGCCACAGCTCTTAAAACTATTGTCATAAAATTATTCCTCATGGTTTGTGCTAATTTGAGGTGATCGGTATCAAAGAAATGCACCAGAATCCTGTACTTAATTGTTCTTCATATTGGGGTGACAATGTATGGGGCGCTGTTTGTATAGTTACTCACACTACAAATAACAATAACATTTCTCCACATTTAGCCCTAAAACATCACTTTTTATTCAGATTTAGAGAAATATTTGTGAAATACATTTGTCAAATATTATATATAAATGTTAAATGTCATTTCTAAATGTTAAAATTTATATCTTAATGTTTAATATCATATATAAATGTTATACATTAATTTCCTGATTCTAAACATTTGGTTTACATTCTAAACATTTAGCTAAGATTTATAAATCTGAAGCAAAGATTTCTAAATATTTGCTACAATTTCTAAATATTTAGCCGAGATTTCTAAATATTTACCTCTAATTCCTAAATATTAAGCTTGAAATCCTAAATATTTAGCTCAGATTTCAAAATATTTACTTTGAATTCCAAATTATATTGCTCAGGTGCCTAAATATTTACCTCAAATTCCTAAATATTTAGCTTAGATTTCTGAATATTTACCTCAGATTTCTAAATATTTACCTCAGATTTCTAAATATTTACCTCGGGTTCTTAAATATTTAGCTCGAATTCCTAAATATGAACCTTGGATTTCAAATATTTACCTGGAATTCCTAAATATTTAGCTCGGATTCTTAAATATTCAGCTCGGATTTCTAAATATTTAGCTTGGATTTCTAAATGTAAAGAAAAGTTGTTGTTTTTTGTAATGTTAGCAACTTTACAAACAGTTCCCCATACTAATGGAATAAGCCTCATCACATTAACACCCTAAAATATAGCTTTGAAAATAAACACATTTCCCTCCATGTTCTTTTACAGGCTAATTCAGAATGCTATAAGAAACATTTCTGCCACAGTGTCAACAGGTAGAAGTAAAATGTGAAATACCTGAGCACTTAACTAGAGTAGAAGAAGTTTGCACTTGTTTACATCAGTTTGTAACATGATTTTCCACCCATTCCTCTTCTCTGTCTGGTGTGGACACACTATCATGTATCACAGTTGCCAACAAAGTCAAGTTGTTATAACAAAAACATCCCCAAACAATGTCGACTTTGCATTAAAGGTGACATAATTGATAGAATAACACTTAATGACAACATTCATAAACATGCATGAAGCCTCCTTCAACTGTCTTGTTATATACTTATTATTTACTTCGGCTTTTTTAATTCCCTTTATTTCTATTTAATATGTATATTTTACAATGTTGAAATTCAATTGCTCTTTCTAATCGTAGTATTTTTGTATTTTTACAAGTTTTGCAATACTCTCTTGCCGTGTACTTATTATTCATTTAGGCTTTAAAAAACTGGGACCGCTAACTTCATATCACTAACCTGCAAATGTGAACTGGCATGACAATAAATTTCCTTGACTCCGAGAAGTTAAAAACAAAGAGAAATGAAGAAAAGTGAGTCGTCTGCATATTGAGATAAACTTTCATGTGCAGTAAAAAGTTTACAACAAAAGCTAATTAAGACCAGTAAATTCAAATATAAGATGTTTATGACGTGACTTAATACTGCTATGATGGCATCTCAATGTTAATAGATTTTAAATGACCATTTTATTTGCAACTAATGCCACAATCATGAAGCATCAATACACGAGGCTCCATAAAGTCAAACCTGTCGTTATAATGGAAGGCTTCATGTGTTAATTGTTATCAGCTTACTGATGTGCCTGTAAGTTATAGGGGAGTGGTAATGAATGGATGTTTCTCTTTACAGGTTTAATTTAGCCCNCACCTCCCCAGACCTGCAGTGTCAATGGTTTAAATGGATTGCTCACACAGCCAGTTAACCTTCTCATCCCATAAAAAGTATAATTGGTTTACTATAGAAAGGAGCCTTTTCCATGCTAGGGATAATCCCTCAGCTTGATTAATGCTCCTCTAATCAATTGGTGTCTGGGAGACCCGCCTCTTCAGTCACATCCTGTAAAGGGGAACAGCTGGCCTTTCTAAAGGTCAGATAGGGGGGGTCAGGCGGGGTCAGAGGAGCTGATGGATCAAGCAGGGGGGGGGTGTCAAACCATTTACACACGTTAACAAAACTCCAGGGCTATTTTTAGGGAGTCATCAAAGAGTGTGTAAAATATATGGGTTCATGTTGCATTACTGTGTCTTTGTGTGTGTTTGGTCAAGGGTGTTTATGTTGGAGCAGCTTTTATGACTCCAAAAGCGTCTATTCTGCCAAAAGATTACGACTACAAGGAAAGCGGTTATGTTTTGAAGCTGCAGGGATTAAAGAGAAAGCGGCTTTGAATTAGGAATGAGACCATGAGGGGTAAAGGTTAAGTTTAGGTGCAGGGATGAGGGTGAAGGTTAAGGTTGAAGGGTCAAGAATTGTAAAAGGATATCACACATTCATGTTCAGTGGTGGAAAGAGTACTGAAAATCTGTGCTCAAGTACAAGTACTGTTACATTGCTAAAATATAACTCAATCACAAGTAAGAGAACTGGTGTTAAAAAAAATACTCAAGTAAAAGTACAGAGTATTCGCAAGCGGCAACCTCCGGTCTGAAGAAATGAGACAACATGGAAGTGCTAAAAAGCTGCTGTTCCTCCAGTGACCGCTTGAGGCTGACTCCGGAAGTCCCGGAAGTCACGTACACACCAAGCTAAAAAAAAGCCGCTTTCAGAGCCGAGGTTAGCGTATTTAATCTGGAGCGCTAATTAAGGCCCCATCCACACGAAGACAAAACGAGGTCAAAACATATACGTTTTTTGCCGAATCTGCGAATCATCCATACAAAGACGGCGTTTTGTGAGTCTGTAAATGATCATTTCTAAAACCAGGTTCCAAAGTGGGAAGATTTAGAAACGCCGTATACTCAGCTCCATGTTTACTGGCTCTCCGCAACTTTTCAGATACGCTGACGTCACATTTTCACATCGTCATTTATTCGCATGTGCCACAAGCGTCACTATGGCAACAACAACAACAACAATGGCGGCGTACTTTGTAGCGTATGTATTGATGAAGCTGGTGACCCTGCTATCCCTTTAGCAGCTAAATCTCCTTCTTCTCAACCACCACAGAGTTGAACAAACAATCATAGAGGACACAGTACGGCACTTTATTGATACACCCGGAAAAAGGACCCGCAGGACTATGAGGCCGCTTGTTTCCCTCATATCGTTACAGCGCCCCTAGAGGTCTGGCAAGTGTTTTACAGCGTCTTCATGCGTATCGAGTGCATTCATATGGACGCACACATTTTCTGAGACGCCTTCATCTTTATGACGATCATTTTGGAAACTGTTAAGCATTGTGACTTCGTGTGGATGGGGCCTTAGCTAACAGCACGGACTGTGAGGGGGGGTGAGTTTTTTTCTTACTCAGCCGTTTGGAAGATATCAAAGTCACGAGCTTGCCCGATCAGAGCCACAGCTCAAATCACGTGACTGACGGGCGCCCAATAGCTGTGAGTTTGGGCCCTCGTCACTCGTGCCATTTCCAATATGGCCACTCCCGCCGTCTAGCCTCAAAACGGGGCTGCAGTCACAGACGGGTGACATCACCGAGACTACGTCCATGTTTTATACAGTCTATGAGTATTCGTCAAAAAAACTACTCAGATTATAAGTTACTTTTGACTGGTGATGTCACTGTCACCTCTCCAGATAGGGCTCTAAATGTTGTGTTTTGTTTTACCAATAGTTAAAACTCTGACAATCAATAATCATTCATAACTGATAAGATAGAAAACAAGTGTTTACGCTCATTTTCAGTGGGTTTTTTTTTTTTTTTTTTTTTTTTTNNNAAAAAAAAAAAAAAAAATTAATCCATGAATACATTTTAACTGGTTAAATTCTCAACACAAAATCAATTAGTGATCAATCGTTAACATCTATTGACGTTTGTTACGTTTTGTTTTGTTTTTCATCCATATGTCCTTGCTGTCAAATCACCTTACTGGCTACAAAAATGCAGATAAAAGGTCTAGATATTAATGAAAATTGTACTCAGTAATCATCTACGATTGTAAAAGTAACTAAGTAGATTACATGGCATAATGATTACTTAAGTACAAGTAAAAGATCAGACTTGAAAATCTACTCATAAAAGTACAAGTACCCCAAAAAACTACTTAATCACAGTAATCTGAGTATTTGTAATTAATTACTTCCACCCCTGTTCATGTTTATGTGTTTGTGCGATGCTTCACATATGTGGAGCCACATGAATCGACTGGATGTAGATGCATGTGCAGCACCAGGAACAAAACAACAAAGAGACAAAGGAAAATACTTGATTTGGTTGAAATTGCTCGGAGATGTCTTGTGCATTGACATCACGCTGAATGAGAAAAGATCCCCGGGTGTATTGCTCTTGTAATTTTCTCTTCAAACAGGATGGGCTATCATCCTCGCAGCCGGCTCTGCTGAGGGGTTTGTGCTCCATTCAGAGCAGATTTGAATAAGACTTGGAAATTGACACAGAGCCCGCTGCGATGTATGAATATCAATGTCACCTCTGACAGAGAAGAATGGCAGACGAGGAAGTATAAATTTATTACGAGTTTTGCAACGGGACAAAGTGTTTTGCTTTGAACATATCTGATGTGTTTTTTTTTTCATTTTTTATTTTTTTTTCCAGAGGGGTGGGGATCAGGGGATAGTTGGTGTATTCTCTGTGGACCCATCCTGATTGGAATAAAGTTATCTTCTCCAAACACTGTAATCAATATACAATCAACAGACACTTAGAGATGACCACGCTGAACAAGACGTCACCCCGAGGACTGTGAATAGTAAATAATGAATCACTACATTAGCACTATGCCTGTTGTATACATTAGCATTCAAAGTGGATGTCTAAATTACTTTGAATCCATACGTGTCGCTTGTCAGGTTGAGAAGATGTATGCTTTTGTCTCTGGCGTAAAGACATAATAGTTATATGTGACCTTGCTCGCTTTGCTGGCTTAGATAAAGCTTGAGCAGAATGGTGCATTAATCTCTGAGATACCTTGATGATAATAACAGTGGGCTCCTGAATCTTGATGAATTATCTCCTGAGTCGTTTTTATCACATGTTTCGCACCCTTCAGTTCAACCAGCTTTCTTTTATTCTCCACCTTTCCTCCCTCTTTCCAGCCCTTCAACTTTCCGCACGGCTGTCGCGGCTGATCGGTTGGAGATTTGGTTAAACTTGTAAACAACAGCAGCCATCTGTCTCCATCAACTTTAATAACAGCTCGATGCTTATTCCCGTATTTATAAG
>RPOG01004230.1:34061-48277 GCA_008086565.1 Thalassoma bifasciatum
ACTACTTCCTGTTCAATGCAGCATGAAGGGAAAACACTCCTTTATGTGTGAGAAGCAAGGGCGGCATCATGCATCCCTGCCTTCCATGGACCTTTAACGGCAACTTCCCCAATTAACTTTAATGGCCAATAATATCATTTTATGCTTTTCACTCTATTCTCTCAATTCAAACTCCTCCACAAATCCATATTACGCTCCCCCACGCCCTCGGCCTCCCGTCCCGCACAGCCGGCTCCTCCTCCGTCTCCATTCTTCTGCTCCTTTTTCACCTCCCCAGACCTGCAGTGTCAATGGTTTAAATGGATTGCTCACACAGCCAGTTAACCTTCTCATCCCATAAAAAGTATAATTGGTTTACTATAGAAAGGAGCCTTTTCCATGCTAGGGATAATCCCTCAGCTTGATTAATGCTCCTCTAATCAATTGGTGTCTGGGAGACCCGCCTCTTCAGTCACATCCTGTAAAGGGGAACAGCTGGCCTTTCTAAAGGTCAGATAGGGGGGGTCAGGCGGGGTCAGAGGAGCTGATGGATCAAGCAGGGGGGGGGGGGGTCAAACCATTTACACACGTTAACAAAACTCCAGGGCTATTTTTAGGGAGTCATCAAAGAGTGTGTAAAATATATGGGTTCATGTTGCATTACTGTGTCTTTGTGTGTGTTTGGTCAAGGGTGTTTATGTTGGAGCAGCTTTTATATGACTCCAAAAGCGTCTATTCTGCCAAAAGATTACGACTACAAGGAGAGCGGTTATGTTTTGAAGCTGCAGGGATTAAAGAGAAAGCGGCTTTGAATTAGGAATGAGACCATGAGGGGTAAAGGTTAAGTTTAGGTGCAGGGATGAGGGTGAAGGTTAAGGTTGAAGGGTCAAGAATTGTAAAAGGATATCACACATTCGTGTTCAGAGGTGGAAAGAGTACTGAAAATCTGTACTCAAGCACAAGTACTGTTACATTGCTAAAATATTACTCAATCACAACCAAAAAAACTGGTGTTAAAAAAAATACTGAAGTAAAAGTACAGAGTATTCGCAAGCGGCAACCTCCGGTCTGAAAAAATGAGACAACACAGAAGTGCTAAAAAGCTGCTGTTCCTCAAGTGACCGCTTGAGGCTGGCTCTGGAAGTCCCGGAAGTCACGTACACACCAAGCTAAAAAAAAGTTGTTTTCAGAGCCAAAATTTAAAGCCTGGTACAAACTCTGTCTCCCATCTGGAGCGCTAATTTAGCTAAAAGCACGGACTGTGAGGGGGGTGAATTTTTTTTTAACTCGGCTGTTTGGAAGATATTAAAATCTCAAGCTTGCCCAATCAGAGCCACAGCTCAAATCACGTGACTGAAGGATGCCCAATGGCGTCACTCGTCACTCGTCACTCGTCCCAAATCCAAGGTGACGTCACGGAGACTACGTCCATGTTTTATACAGTCTGTTAGTATTCGTCAAAAAAACTACTCAGATTATAAGTTACTTTTGACTGGTGATGTCACTGTCACCTCTCCAGATAGGGCTCTAAATGTTGTGTTTTGTTTTACCAATAGTTAAAACTCTAACAATGAATAATCATTCATAACTGATAAGATAGAAAACAAGTGTTTACGCTCATTTTCATTGGGGTTTTTTTGTCTTTCTTTTTCTTATTTCAAGTTTTTATTTCCTTATTCAGCAAAGGTCTCAGGCAGACAAAAATATATATATATATCCATGAATATATTTTAACTGGTTAAATTCTTAACACAAAATCAATTAGCGATCAGTCATTAACATCTATTTGTTTTGTTTTGTTTCTCATCCATATGTCCTTGCTGTCAAATCACCTTACTGGCTACAAAAATACAGATAAAAGCTCTCGATATTAATGAAAATTGTACTCAGTAATCAACTACGATTGTAAAAGTAACTAAATAGATTACATGGCATAATGATTACTTAAGTACAAGTAAAAGTACAGACTTGTAAATCTACTCATGAAAGTACAAGTACCCCAAAAAACGATTTAATTACAGTAATCTGAGTATTTGTAATGAATTACTTCCACCCCTGTTCATGTTTATGTGTTTGTACGATGCTGCACGTATGTGGAGCCACATGAATCGACTGGATGTAGATGCATGTGCAGCACCAGGAACAAAACAACAAAGAGACAAAGGAAAATACTTGATTTGGTTGAAATTGCTCGGAGATGTCTTGTGCATTGACATCACGCTGAATGAGAAAAGATCCCCGGGTGTATTGCTCTTGTAATTTTCTCTTCAAACAGGATGGGCTATCATCCTCGCAGCCGGCTCTGCTGAGGGGTTTGTGCTCCATTCAGAGCAGATTTGAATAAGACTTGGAAATTGACACAGAGCCCGCTGCGATGTATGAATATCAATGTCACCTCTGACAGAGAAGAATGGCAGACGAGGAAGTATAAATTTATTACGAGCTTTGCAGTGGGACAAAGTGTTTTGCTTTGAACATATCTGATGTGTTTTTTTTTATTTTCTAAAAAAAAAGGTCTCCCCACCCCTAGTCCCCTATCAACCACATAAGAGACACCTGGGTAGGACTAACCTTATTTCAATAGAAGAGGTTTGTGACATTAGTTATATGTTAGTTGTCTGTGAATCTCTACTGGTGCGACTTGTTCTGCAGTGGGGCTCCTGACACTTATCATTTATTACTTAGTGATGTAATCGTGATACGCTGTTGTATACATTAGCATTCAAAGTGGATGTCTAAATTACTTTGAATCCATACGTGTCGCTTGTCAGGTTGAGAAGATGTATGCTTTTGTCTCTGGCGTAAAGACATAATAGTTATATGTGACCTTGCTCGCTTTGCTGGCTTAGATAAAGCTTGAGCAGAATGGTGCATTAATCTCTGAGATACCTTGATGATAATAACAGTGGGCTCCTGAATCTTGATGAATTATCTCCTGAGTCGTTTTTATCACATGTTTCGCACCCTTCAGTTCAACCAGCTTTCTTTTATTCTCCACCTTTCCTCCCTCTTTCCAGCCCTTCAACTTTCCGCACGGCTGTCGCGGCTGATCGGTTGGAGATTTGGTTAAACTTGTAAACAACAGCAGCCATCTGTCTCCATCAACTTTAATAACAGCTCGATGCTTATTCCCGTATTTATAAGAGTCTCGAGCGCGGGAGGGCGGCAGCAGACGCTTTGCGTTGGTATTGGAAGGGGGGGTGGTGGGGGAATCACAGCGCGGCCCCGTGTTAGTATGCACATACATGCTTCTCCTGCACACAGACTCACTGCGACAACACTGCAGAAAGAGAGAGAGAGATATGGGGGAGATGGTGGAAAGAGAGTGGGGGATGGATAAGGGATAAAACGGGAAGTGAGGGGAATAGGAAGGGGGATCTGTTCCTGAATTCTCTCAGCTTCGAGGTCAGCGCTTTGGACTCAGTTTGACACAAATACACACAACAAATCTCTAATTGGCGCACGGCAAGGTGTGCTGAACAAATATTCCACCCACAGTCAGGAAAACAATTGATTGTAATGGATCCAGTGTGAACTAGTCAGCAAAGCTCTCATTGTGTTGTTTTATTATTAATACTCTTCAGCCAATGGGTTGAGGAATATGCATCGAGTGACCTGCCCTTCCCTCTTCTTATGCTAATCGCCATTGACATTTTCCGCACACAGCACGTCTGTCTCCATCCCACTGCAGCAGACCAGAAAACCACCAAACATTAGCAACAATCAAACCTCGAACGCTGCAGTCGTGCACCTCGAGATATTACCATAAAGTGGAGTTGAAGCCGTCCATGTGCTGCAGCGTTGACCTCGTATCTTTGGAAAGATTTTGTTGTCATCTCAGACAGTCAGGTGGTCTTTGTGCGTGAAAGACTACAGCATTCATCTTCTGCCCATTTATCATCGCTGTCTACTTTTCTGCAGGCTTCCATTCATCTATCCATCCATTCATCTTTCCATCCATCAGTTCGTATCGCCTTAGTTCCACATGTGGGTCCATCTGTCACGGCCTCTGTGACGCCCGTGCGCTTATAGAAAGACATCTCAGGCCAAACGTCCACCTTCTCTCAAATTGCTTAAAATTCACATTTTTTGGTGCAGGCGCTGTTTTTTTTTTTTTTTTAACGAAATGTCAGGACACAGAAGAGCATTTTGATTGATTTGACTCTGGAGCACACAGTTTTTCTCCATCACGGTGACAAGAAGCAAAGACCAAGACTCAACAACCTCAGGGCGTCGGTTCAGTTCAGTAGACAGCGCAGGCTCTTTAAATACAGTCAATAATCCGCTGATTTCTGCACGGGCCTTTTTCTGCATGTCATTCCTCGGGACTTCATCTGAACACACCCCATCTTACTGAGAAGGACAGGTCAAAAGAGAAAGAAACCCGCCAAATACTTTTACAGTACAACTTTCTAAGCTTCTTCTTTCACAGACCAACAACATAGTTAACCCTATAAAGCCAATCATGTTTGATACATGACTTCAGAGACCTCTATCTCATCAACATAATAAATAGTTTCTTTAAAAACCTGTTAAAAATATTTTTAAAAACATATTCTACCACCTTGATGATTGTCATATCACTAAAGTCAGCTGAAGTTTTATTTTGGCCCTTTTCAAAATCATCCACTCACATATTGTCAGGAAAATCACTGCTTGATTTTCAAGAAGTTGCAGCAAGAATAAGATCCAAATAGTTACTTTTTTAGTGTTTTCTGCATGAAATAATTGCATATTTACTGAAAAACTTCAACAAAATAGAGAAAATGTGCCCAAAATTGCCCAGTGTGTCAAATGTGATACAAGAAATACATCATGACTGAAATGATTAAGCAATATTTTTTGTGGATTTTGTTAAAAGGGTTAATAAACATCTCAGTTCCAAAAAAATTGGAATTTTCTGATTATTTTTGATAGGTCAGGCTTTACAGGGTCAAGTAAGGGACAAATGCATTGCTGTGTACTTCAGCTATATGGAACAAAACAACCCAAGTAGCTTCAAAATAAACATTTTCAAAATCGTAATATTTTCCATTTGGCAGTTTAGAGCGACTAACATTTGAAAGTCAGCCCTGGAGATTCATGCGTCAGACCAGCCCATCTTAAACCATGACATCAGTTATTTTCACGTTACATTATACTATTGTTTAAATCATGCTATATTTTTTTAATAATGCCACATCATTCATAAACTTGGAAGGTGGTTGTGTTTCCTAATTTTCCATCGTAATTTGCATTTGAGGCCACCCTAACCCTCTCGTCTTGATGAAAAATCTACTGAGTTTGGCACATGGGTGCATAAGAAAGTAATGTTTTTCTTTCTTCTTCTTTATTCTTGTCTCCTCAGCACCATCTTTGCTCTTCTAACCATCCATTTTCTTGTATTTGTACTCACTACGCTTGAGCATGCATGGATGTGTTGTCAAGGCAATAGCTAGTTACTAGGGCTGAAAGATATATCGTTATTGTATCGATATCAGGATGTGAAAATTCAAGATATTAATATCCCAATATTGAAACTATCAGTGATGTAGATTTTCCCAGCTCACCCTGCATGTAAAGCTTAGACAGTCACATGATTATTGGTGACTTTCTGTTAATGTTGATGACTGACAGTGAGCTCTAATCAATTAACCACAGTTTCCACATCTTGTTATGAAATCATGCTTTAATTTTTCTGAAAATTGGTTAGTTTTCACTAAACCCTGATCCATATAGGTCTAGATATCTGGCATTAATATTGTGATATGAAATTTTGTCCACACCGGTTAGCCCTACGAGTTACGTATGAAAAAAAGGAGGTACAGGTGCAAGCAGCCCAGTGTTAGCAGCTTCTGTGATATATTTCAACCCACTGCAATGACTAAACACTGGCCTTCGTGACCCCAAATCCAACAGGCCCACCTAGAATAATCAAAATTTTACCATTAAGCCTGTGTGCCATCAACAGACAGAGCAGATTGTGAAGGCTTTTTGTTTGTTTTATCACCATTACTATTAATTTCTACATCAACAACATCCTCGTTACCATGACAATTCCTGCCATCAATCATTAAATGCAGAGAAGTTCATAAAACACCTGGGTCTGCAGCTTCTTCTCCAATGTGTTAAAAGTCTCTGTGGATCAAGGCAGGTACAGACAGGTAGGGGGTGTTTTTATAGTTGGAATTTAGTAGCACCTCTATTTTTGTTACAGTGGACGGATAGAGAAGGAAACTAAGAAGAGGGAGGGAAAAATGGTGAGTTAACCTCAGGCTGCTTCCCAAACCTCTGTTCCTCTGTATATCTGTACACGGGGCACAATATTTAACCCGCTGATAAACTTATGTCCCAAACTCCACTTTTAAAATACCCTGTTCTTGAAATTAAAAAAAAGAAAAGAAGAAAGAAGAACGGTACACGCCCAAGGCTTGAATTTTCGATTGGTATTGCAGGTGTCTCAAATTAAATTCCTGCAAGTATGGCTCGAATAGATGCAGGAAAATCCAGCATTTATTCCAAATGAATGAAACATAACTTTCATTTACAAACTTTAGGAACCATTGTGTTATTTAGGCTGGGATGCCAGTGACACATTTTTAATTTCTTGTTTTGTTTTGTTAACAGCATGAACTACCTTCTTTTTCTTGGTTTATGTACTGCTCAAAAAAAATAAAGGGAAAACTCAAACAACACATCTTAGATCTTGATTAATGAAATTTTGCTTTTCAATATCTTTTTTCAAAATAAAATAGTGCGTTGAGAACAAAACAACCTAAAAATGATCAATGTAAATCAAAATTATTGGACAGGTTGATTTCACTGCAGTGTGATGTACTTGAAGTTACATTATGTTGTTTAAGTGTTCCCTTTATTTGTTTGAGCAGTATATATGAACCCTAAAAACCCTAAATTTCTACAACTTTTGCTTATATTTTCTCGAAAGATGTCTATTATATACAGAACGTAAACATGTCACGCTAAGATGGACAAGTAACTGAGAAACAGAGTCCAACCACTACTCTGGAAATTCAGTGAAGTGGCATGAATTCATAGAAATACAAAATGATGTGAGAGCCATTTAAATACTGCAGTGACTATTCAAATATGAATGTGGTTACAGATTTTTCAAACTACTCTTTAACCACATTATCACCTCCACCCAGGACCGTTAACTTGAAACAAGTATAGTGCAAAACTTTCTTAAAGCAAACTCTCAAACTCTTCTTGAGTTCAAACTTTTAACAAGCCAAATCTGGTCGTCGTCTGAGCCTTAAATTCATTCAGACTGAATTCAAATCAAAGCACGAAGACGACAAAACGTGCCCGGCGTCTGTAATCGCAAGGTTTCTCTGCACCATGTAATCCAGCTGCCACAGCCGGTGAGTCAGTCTTGATCTTATTTGTAAAAACTATTATTTTGTGATCAAAACAAGGGGATCGATGAGTAGATGGAGATGGAATAACAACCTCAAGCTAATTGGATTTCCTGGCTCCAATACAAGCCAATTAACCTTACACTGAGGCAATTAACAGTGAATGGAGTGGTTCAATATCACAAAAGTGAAGCCCCCACAAGTTATTCACCGGATAGTTTATCTCTATCGAGCTGCACGGTGCCGGTCTTATAGCCTAACGCCGTCTCCACCTCTCTGCTAACCACTAAATGTGACCCCGCGCTGTGTCATCCCTTTAATGATGATTCATGCCGCACTGACTGCCCCCGCTCTTGCATACTCCTCACCTCTCTGCATGTTAATGACGACTCTCCTCTCCACAGGTTCGTGCAGGACAAAGAACGGGGAGCGAAGGGCTCACACACGACTCACTGGAGACCCACCATCGGCCTCGCTGTGATAAACACATGATTAGGGAGACAAATGATATTAGAGCCAATCATCTCCCGCTCACTGCGGTCATTAAAACACCTCACAGCAACAATAGATCAGTGCTAATTGGATGCAGAATATGACCATAACAACACAATGCTGCCATCAATCAAGCAGGCTGTCTTTGAGGAGAACTTGAGCTGACCTCGTGATTTACATCCAGGTTGTCACTATTTTCTTCATGCATGCAGCTTTAAAAGTCACAGGGTCACTGCTAAAGAAAGCATCTGTCGTTCTGATGAAAGATCTCTGATGTTGTTTTCGTTTACAGTGTAGGATCTGAAAGAGCTCCTCAACAACTTCAACATCTCATACGTGTTTTACAGCATCAGGCTGAACAACAAATGTCACAGGAACTATCTTTGTGAAGCTCCCTTGCTCATTAAAATGATCCTGATTGTCAGGTGCAGATCTAGAAAAATATATATATGAGGTGGCGGTGAATTGTTAAGTGGTGGCAAAATGATAGAAGACTATGTGCTGGATTAATTTAATAAGAGGGTGACCATATTCTGAAAAATACAAAAAGAGAGGACCCTCTACCAAAGAAAAGAGCTTCATGGCAATAATTTATTTGAAACACTCCCTCTCTATTTGAAGTGAAAAATTTGTATAATGGTATCAAAAATAACCTATTTCAGTCAATTTCTGCTGTTTAAAAAAATATCAAAATGAAAGTCTGGCTTTGTTGAGATTTCTCCTTTCTTTTTTCCCCTACATATAGAGTAAAAACATTTGAAATAAATGTAAAACCTCAACTTTTGCCCAATAATTTTGACTATTTATCTTAAATTTTTTTGTTTGATATCTCAGAATTTGATCTTTTTGGATCAAAATTTCAATTTTCGCACCATAATTTTGCCTATTTCTTTCAAAATTTGACTTTTTAGCCCAAAAATTTGACTTTTATATCTCAAATGATTGACTTTTTACCTCAAAATTTCAACTTTTAGACTTCAATTAGATTTTTTTTTTTTTTTTTTTGCCCAATAATTTTGGCCATTTACATCATAATTTTGAGTTTTTCATCACAAAATTTTAAGTTTTACAGTCAAAATTTGATCATTTTTTAGCTCAAAGTTTCAACTTAGACCTCAAAAGTTTGACTTATCTCGTAGTCAGTCATCTTAAACTCAGCCTCACAACACTCTTAGTCCTTCATGTTTCTGACATTTCTTGACAGATGGTTGATTTGGGGGGGGGGTAATGTCATGTCATCTCATTCACTGCAGTTGGTAATTCATATATGTGTCTAATGGGGTTTTACTTTTCTTTGAATTACATCTTTATAACTTTGGTGACAAGGCTTTGTTTTTGGGGGGCAGCTGCCACCCTATGCCCCCCTGGTGGATCCGCCCCTGCTGATTGTATAGTTTCTAAAAACAACATCTATACTTTTAAATGCATTTTTAAAGGAACACAATATGACAGCAACATTAAGGAGATGAGTCCAGAGTTTATCACTACAGAGAGCAAACTTGGCCACACACAGAAAAAGGATTTAAGACCTAAAAACTTGTTGGAGACTTCACACAAGACAGTTGAGATTAGTGATGTTTGAAACCACTGATTCTTTTACCGGCCTGTTACTGAGTAAAATTCACAATGGTATTGGCAATTTACCAATTAGACTGATGTAAATGATAATGGATATATGGATAAAATGTTTTTTTTCCCATTTGTTCCTGATTTTTTCTAAGTTTACCATGTTTTTTTTTAATGCAATTACTCTTTTATCAAAACCTTGTCAATGTAATTCACTTAAAATGATCAATTCTCTGAAAACACCACCTGAATACATGTAGGAGCTGAACGATCTGCATACATGTGTATACAATGTGTTCCTGTTAATATCTAACGTTACTTCAAATTAAAAAAAGTATCAAAAGTATTGACATTTTGGTTTAAAGATTGATATTGGTGCATATAGATCTGGTATCGGTAGTATCGCAATTTCAGTATCAATCTGCACATCACAAGTTTAGATACCTTTTTTACAGACTTTTACGTACATTTTTTTTACCTGTGTGATCACATATAACGTCAGAAGTTGGACTTGTTTTCCGTCTTCCGGCAACACACAAACAGAAAAAGAGGAATGAGGAAAATAATTGGGGTGAATTATTCCTCAAGCTGGTCTAATTCCTCTATTTCAGTTGACTAAAGTTACATTTATGTTTTAGTTTAAAATTTTCCACGTCTTAAGGGTTCTGAATGACATCCAATTAAGTCTGATTTGACTCTCAACTCACCTCCTTGACTCTTAAACCCTGTGGCTGCAGAAAGAAGGATGATGTTTCATGTTGTAGATTCGGTGCATACAAAGGTCAATAACTGCAGCTTTGCCTCTCAGTGCTTTTAGGGTGTGGGGGGGGCTCTACCTTTTCTTTCACCTCACATTATCATGAAAATACATTTTAAAAGCCCTGAAAACATTTAAAAATATACAGTGAGAGGCTTTCAAAAAGGGTTGTGGTGTTGGCGCCTTTGGCAAATCCATGTGTAATCTCTCTCACAATGTGCTGCTTCTCATTAATAACAAATAATTCACTCCTCAGCTGATGAACACCAGAGAATCTCCTTCTGGACTGTAAGGAGGCTGCAGCTTGATGTTACACAATGATGGTTTTTAAATGCAGTTAGGCCTTTACTGTAAAAATCAAGCATATGTTTTGACCTAGAACAGTAATGTAAGTTGAAAAAACTTCAAAATATAAATTGTTGACATTTGAGGCTATGATGTTAGTTAGCGCAACAAATCAATCAAGATGTTTGCTCCAAAACAATTTGATGAGTTGTTTGTACTTAAATCTTTAAAGTTGGGTTAATTCAAGGGACACCACTTCGACTAACTTGTATTTATCTGCTGTGAAATGTGAGAAAGCCAAATTTCCGAGTTGGCACTTGACACCGGAAGTCTCATTGTGTGTCTCAGAGTCCACATGGGTGAGTTTTCACTGAACTTTAATTGAATTAAGTCAAAATAATTTGGGGATTTTATTCTGAGTAGTGTTGTGCAGTAACTTAATAAAGAAAGCGAGTTAACTGGTCTCATTATTTTTGCATTTACTTGGCCCTGTTGGAAGGAAATTGATGCTGCAGTTTAAAATGAAATGGTAGAAAAAAATAATGCGTTGTATCTGTATTTATGTATTTATCACATATTTAATAGTAAGTTCAATAGTAAGAATTCAGATATAACAGTGCAAAATTATAAGCTACTGTAATTTATAGTTGAGTTTATAGAAGAGAGGATTAAAAGTTGTTACAATGTAAAATTATTATCGTGGGTACAACTTTCGGTATTGAACTCAAAATTTCAAAGCAACAAACTTCAATAAAATTTTAAGTTGAGCGATTAAACTAAATTTTTATAACTTTGCTTTTAAGCTGAAAAAAAATTACTCTTAAAATATTCCGTTTACTAACTAAATTATAGTGGATTTTCTCTGAGAATTTAGATATAACAGAGCAAAATTATACGTTACTGCAATTTATAACTGAGTTTATAGAAGAGAGGACTTCAAGTTATTACAATGTAGAATTTTACATTATTACAACTTAAAGGAAAGTTAGTAGAGGTAAAGGAAAGGATTAAAAGTTGCTACAATGTGAAATTAAAAATGGGTACAAGTTTCTGTATTGAACTCAAAATTTCAAGGCAACAAACTCCTGTAAAAATTTAAATTTGGGTGATTAAAGTAAATATTTTAAGTTTACTTTTAAGTTGAAATAAGAAGAATTCACAGTTGAACAAACTTAAAAGCAAAATTTGAAATATTTAGTTTAAATTCCCAACTTGAAGTTTATTGCCTTGAAATTCTGACTTAACCTTACTTTTTCTTTTTTTTGCAGTGTTACCTGTCACCATCAGCTTTCTGAGTGACTTCTTCAAGGTTTCTTGCTAATTTTAATGTAATTGCTGTCACAACAATCTATCCATCCATCTATCTAATAATGGGGAATAATTACGACACAGGACGACATCAATAAATAAATCGAGTCGTGTCTGGCCCTTAAATAACCTCCTGACCTGATGGATCCACCGTCAAACCTTCCCTCCATCCTCAGCGTCTATCATCAGGTCACAGGTACCAACCAATCACTCATCAAACTGAATCGACCGGCGCAGGATGTATAGGAATTCAATGGCAACACACAGCGATGATGTTTCTACTCTTCTGTCACTCCGTCAGAATCCAATAAAGGTTGAGTCAAGGACGCGGTGGACGGAGACGGAAAGAGGAGGTTAAAGTTCAGGAACAGAGAGATTAAAACCTGGACATGTGGGAAACAGAAACGGAGTGTGTGAACGAATTATTGACCTGTGGGGATGACGGTTTGGTATGATTGGGAGATGAAAATGTCAATTCAGACCGTGAAGCTGTGCAGTGTTTAAACCACGAGCTGAACCAGTTTGATCCTCACTGCTATCAGGACACATTTAGTTTCAAAACTCCAACAACATCATCCTGTCTGACAGAAGTCGTCCCTGAGCAGGAGGGATTGAAAATGAAGCCTGTGGAGCGGTTCATGGTGCAAACAGAATGACGGATTGGACCTCAGCAGGTACGGAGTGAAATTAGATTGAAGTGTCCATTAATTTGTGTGACAGAACGCTCTGCTGGGTTGTCAGCATGATCTCACCTGTTAGATGACCCACGTGGAGAAGAGCTGACAGCGGCTGCTTCTGTCCTCCTGTAACAACTCTGTCATCTAACTCTGAGGCGCTTTACTCTCAAACTCCTCAGAGGCTCAAATCCAAAGGTTACAAGAGCAAAATAAGAATTAAAAACTGAAAATTGCTCCATTCAAAGTGTTAATGTGTGTTCATTAATGGCTGCCAAATCCATCCATCACTCTGCCAAGTCCTTATTAAGCCAGGAGACGCAACACAAACTGTTTATCTTAAATTAAAAGACCACATCAGGTTTAATCTTGTATAAGACAATTACTTTCAAATTACTGTTATTGATGGCTTTGTTAAAACAGCGGGGTTTATTTACAGCTCATTCACTGTTTTCCTTTATTGCACTTTTTGGGTGGGATGGAGCTCGTCGTGCTGCTTTGAAACTAGATCACTTTGCTTTAGAGGGATTTCATGGAGGGGCTCAGCCTTTTGACGGCGAGAGCCTTACGTAAATCAATCCATACGTTTAACAAACTACAGGAAAAGTGTATATTTTTGAAACACTCAGTACATTTACAAGCGGCTTAAGAAATCTGACTATGAGCTTTGTCAGGCCGAGAATGGACTGGGTTCAGCTTGACTGACATGTAAACAAAGTGATTATGATCAAACTATGCTCAATAGCTTTAGAGGCTGAAGAATCAATAGATTTCTAATCTGATTTATGACTTTGTGCAATTGATACCACCAAATTTAAGTCACATTTTTGTACTGGAAAACTCATGATACATTTTTTGGGATGTTTTCTTTAATCCAGACTTGATCTTGGAGTCTAACTTTTTTTATTCAACGTACTGACCTGCAGCCATGTTCTTTGTACAGTGTCATCTTGAAGTAGTTCGGTCAAGTCTTCAAGCAAAATCCTGATCTGTAAAACCTTGGTAACTGCTGAGTCACTTGTGACAACTTTATCAAACCCATTATGATTTATTACCCCAATTTGTGCTTCGGTGCCTATAAAATCTTCCTTAATGCACCTTTAAGGTACGACAGAGCTGTAAAAACACCTCGGGGCGATGTTAAATCTTTTATGTGTGTGAACGGGGCACATCCTGCCTCTCTCTTAGAATCAACCTCCGCAGCTACGATTGTGTTGACCGTTGTTGAAGGGCACTCTCTCGATGAGTTTATTAGAAAGTCTCATCAAACGGCACTCAGTACCAACATCTGACAGCTCGCAGGTGAGTAACTCTCTTTCAAATCATAGTTTGTCCTTCAAAACTTACGCCAAAGGCAGAGATATGGTCCGGCAGCATAAAAATGTTTTAACAGCCTTCATAAAACCGCACTTTCTTCTGCGTCCCCTCTTTGAAACATCTATTTTTCTTTGGGATCTAATGGGTCTCGTTGGAAGTCCTAATTGGCAGTCACTGTAGCTGCTGTCCTTTGAGCCGCGGCTGCTATAGGGGGCTGTGCTGAGCGTTCAAACCCGCTTTGAAGCTCTCAAAAGTGAATTCTCTTTTCACTGCTGTGGCAGCAGAAACAGAGATGACCAGATGGGATGCTAATTGAATGGGAGAGGTATAAATGGAGCCAGTGTCATAACTCTACAACACTGAGAATCCACCGCAGTGCTTTCTCATTATTACCGGGGCCAATACCTTCACAAAGGGTCGACCGTGTTCCCTAAGCTCAAAGTCCATATGGGCTTTTTTTATGCTGGGGTTTGTGTGTGAGAG
>RPOG01004231.1:2500-27960 GCA_008086565.1 Thalassoma bifasciatum
CCACTATTTGCACTTTTACATACAGATATTAACCAATGAGCAACTTTATGTTCAATAAACAGTCAAAAAATAAACTTGCATGAGTCTCCTTAAGTGAGACACACTATGATTTGGTTGTAATGCAGCAGGATCCCCAAACCATCGCCCATATTTATGTATTTTGGTCTTAATTTTCATTCAAAGTGGCATTAAAAAGGTCTTAAAAAGTCTTAACATCGACACAATAAAACCTGCTGGTACCCTGTTGATATGACTGGTAACCATCTTCTCTAAATAACAGAGTTTGCTTTCAAGTTTTCCAAATTAAATCCAGTGCATGCATGTAAATCTTGACACTTTGTGAATAGGATTCAAACGCACATTGAAAATGTTCATCCCTGATCACATAGTCTCTGTAAAAGCAGCTGAAAGGACATGAAGCCTTGTCCTTGTAGGGTGCTTATTTTATAATTAACTATTTTGCAGATATTTTTTAAAAATTGAACTAAGCCAATTCAGTTAAGTTTTGTTCCACATGGCATCATCAAAAAAAAGTTGAATCAAAACCAGAAGCAAAAATCAAAGGTGTATTCAACAGTTCTGAGTTTATTTTCACTCTAATATGTAAAGCTTTGACAGTAGGCATTAATATTCCTTTTTATAATGACATGTTTGCCCTTTACTTGTACAAATGTTTGACATGCTTTAACTCAAACTTGAGCCGCAGTGACAAATTAACAGTTCCTCACCATTTAATAATTTGAACCATAAAAAATGGGACACAAACAATATGTCTTTGATGCAAACTCTAGCAATGCTCTGAATTATTTCCATGTTCTAGTATAAGGATAACACTCATTCTGGTAAGCGAGCAATCAAACAAATGTGCAAAAATGTTATTTTTCATATATAATGTGTGATGGTGTAATTAGGTGTGTATCTTTACTATTAACAGTCATTCAAATGTGCTAGTATATTTGAGGATAAAGTTACCTACTATTGCAAAGAGATGAGTTATGGGAAAAAACAATGTCTCAGTCTTTTTCTTTCCATCTTTCCTCAGGGATAACTTGGGTTTTAGTGTATCGCACTGAAAAGTATAAGAGGCTAAAGGCTGAAGTAGAAAAACAAAGCAAAAAGCGTAAGTGTCTCTTACACTCACACACATCACTCACTGTGTATTAAGAACAGCTTGTTTTTACTCTGACTGATACATTCATTCTTTGCTGTTTGGTCACTAGTTGAGAAGAAAAAGGAAACCATCACAGAATCTGCTGGACGCCAACAGAAGAAAAAAATCGGTAGGGGCTTGGTTGATTTATATCTTGCAAGAAAAATTTTCTTGAACCTTTTAAGACACAAAACAAAATGGCATTGATCCTAACAGTGATAGTGTCTTTTCTGTGATGTCTTCTTCTGCTCTTACAGAACGGCAAGAAGAGAAACTAAAGAACAACAACAGAGACCTGTCAATGGTGAGTGAAGACCTGATCACAATGAACCTGCAACCTTTAATTTCTAAATCTTTTTTTTTCATTATAATGTCATACCTCTGGTTATTCTTGATTTTTTTGTTAGAAATAAAAAAAGTTGCAATACAAAGAAATTTAGAGTTCTTCAATCATTTTTTGTAGGTGCGCATGAAGTCCATGTTTGCCATCGGCTTCTGTTTTACAGCATTGATGGGCATGTTCAACTCCATGTAAGTGTATTTACATACATATAACATGTATTTGCAGCAGAATGATAAACAAAGCATTTCCTTCCTTGTATTTAAATGAAAGCAATGAGGGAAACATTGACACAGTGATGACTTAAAGTCAGCACACAGGAAGTTTAAGTATGACAAAGTAAATCCCTCATGCCTTGAAGCTAATACCCTCTGTTTCACTTTTCCCTCGTTCAGCTTTGATGGAAGAGTGGTGGCAAAACTGCCGTTCGTGCCCCTCTCATACATCCAGGGACTTTCACATCGCAACCTGCTGGGCGAGGATTACACTGACTGCTCCTTTATCTTCCTCTACATCCTCTGCACCATGTCCATCAGACAGGTAAACACAAGCACAAAGCTAAACTAGAAAAAAAATCTGCAAAAACCTGTCTGAAAGAGGAAAAAAATGTGTTCCTGCCTGTGCTGTCTCAGCCACTTTGAATCACTGTCATCAGACCAATCCACAGTCTCTGAGTGTCTGACGCTGTTTTCTCTCCAGAACATCCAGAAGATGCTGGGTCTGGCACCCTCCAGAGCTGCCACCAAACAGGCCGGAGGTTTCCTTGGACCTCCTCCTCAGGCAGCTAAGTTTTCTTAATCATCAGGAAGATCTGACAGAGCCCATCTTGAAATTTGGCTGTGTATGTTGACACAGAAGTGCTTCTGCAGGGCTGGAACAAAAGTGTTATCTGTTGCAGCTAATATATCACTACTTTCTGTTGGGTTATCGTTGATTTAATGTTTATTTAACTTTATTCAATTTGTTTCATTTAGAAATTAGATACAGAAAAGTTGTTCTTAATGATATTGATCACCAAAAGGTACAAACCTCAAACTTGTTTTCAGTGCATCCTGTTCATTTTTGGTGTTTTAACTTCTGACTGGCACTGTAACATTTGATTGATTTCTCAGTATTATTGTGTATCATGGTCTGTATCCTTGTTTCTTACGTATGAATAAAAGTTTTACCGTTACACTCCGGTGTAAGCTCCTTTGAACTTCTGTGTTTTGGACTTTTCTCTGAAAACATCTGTGGACAACTGTGTTTGTCGTAAACATAAACCAGAGGTTTTTCCACGTTTTCATCCTCCACCCAGCTGCAACTCTGTGAGTAAACAGTATGATAATGGTTAGACACAATTAGAAAAAACAATCTAATTAAATAATTGTTTTTTTTTTTCAGACAAATTCAATTTTTAAATGTCAAGTGAAGTCAAAGTCAGATAGGTAAATAAATATCAACTTTTACAGGATTATAATCTAATACAAATTAAAAGAGTAAGGTATGCTTTGTTCTTTTGATTAATGCATCAGATTTTGTTTTTATATATGTGTGTGTGTGTGCATCTTGCAGGAATTATTTTTCAGGATTGCAAGCATTTTTTGTGCACTTATAATGTCTTAGTAGTGGTAAAAATATACAGATTCTAGGAATAGAAAGAGCAATTTCAATTTGACATTAAGTAAAATATCAAGTAAAATATACACATTAGATAGGAACAGAAAATTAGAAAAGCTTAAATAGATAAGTACACCGTAAGACAGCATAGCAAAATGGTAAAAATTTAAAGATACTAGGAATAGAAAGAGCAATAAAAATCTAACATTAAGTAAAATATATACATTATATAGAAAAAGTTTCTTTTTAAAAAAAAAAAAAAAAGCCTAAATAATCAGTACACAGTAAGAGAATTGCAAAATTGTAAAAATATAAAAAATAATAAGAATAGAAAGAGCAATTTAAATTTAACATGAACTAAAATGTCAAGTAAGATATACACATTATAGAAACATAAAAAATTAGAAACTTAAAAAATGGTCCTATATTGAACGTTGTGCTTAAATATTGTACCTGTAGTGACCTAAAATGTAAAACATGAGACTTTCTAATGGAAACAATCAGACCAGACTCTTTGGTAAAAACACCACATATATAAGACTGTATAAGAAAAATATAAAGACTGTATAAAATACCATAGCAGTGTGTGTAGATCCTCCCGAGCAGCAGGGGGCAGACTACAGTCAGAGACACACTATCACATGGAGGGAGGAGCCGAGCAGCGGAAATGAGATCGATATCAACAACCTGAGTTAAGAGTTAGAGAAAACTTTACTGCAGCAGAAAGAAAAACACTGCAGAAGTGTTTACATGCGGCACAAATGCCGTAATTCGACGCGGTAGGCCATAATGGGTGTAGTATTTTCCTGCGTGTCGTGGACGTGGAGTGTTTTTGTGTTGAAACTCGGAGGCTAGTTGAGCCCGGTGCAGCAGCAAAGAGAGCTCCCTTTCTGTCAGCTGATCCCTCTGAGTTCATTTTTCTCAGTCAGGACGTAACCAGGGCTCTAATATGCACAGGTGCAGCTCTGCCTTTAGCTTTACTAAGGTTACAGGTGCAGCTGGACTCTCCGCCCGCTGTCGTTGACGCGTCCTGGTGGTTTTTATGCTGCGCTGACGGAGCAGTGCAGTTTGCCATGGTGCTGCAGCTGCTCCCACCTGTCAACTAGCTGCCTCCTCTCTCCTCCTCTCTCCTCTGCTCCTGTCTCCCGTCGTCACCTATGGCTCACTGCGGCGGCTCCTCTGAGTCCAGCGCTAAGGCTCAGGCTGCTCGTCCCGACAGCATCGCGCCGCAGCCGCAGCAGCAGCCGCCGCCTCAGGGCAGCGTGGACCAGAGCATGAAGCCCGTGCTGTTCGAGATCTTCGGGGAGATCTGGACCGTCCAGTCCAGGCTCGGTCAGGGAGTCTCGGCCTCGGTGTACCGGGTCAGCTCCGGCAGAGCCGCCACCGCAGCTGTGAAGGAGTTTCAGGCCGACACTCAGGGGGGAGACTACGGGTACCACAAGGAGAGGACCGTGCTGGAAGACATCCAGGGCCACAAGAACATCGGTAACTGTTTCTCTCAGTGTTAGATAAACAGACAGACAATGTAGCATGTGTGTTGATCCTTTCAACGCCAGTTTACAATAAGACCTGTTCATATAGAACTTTCTTTTCATTGGTGGCTTACTCTGAATATTTAAGCCTAGTTCTAGATATTTCCTGTCTTTCCAAACATGAGCTGACAGACTTTCCTCCCTGCAGTGACTCTGTACGGGGTGTTCACCAACCACAGTGTTTCGGGTGTTGCCACCCGCTGTCTGCTGCTGGAGCTCCTGGATGTCAGTGTGTCTGAGCTGTTGGTGAGAGGCAGCAGTGGCTCTCAGGGCAGGTACACCACCTCATCTTACTTCTCTTTACTGCCCCTGTAAAGACTTAAGATAATCTCACCTTTCTATATTTGCATGTTCATAATTCACGATATGATATAAGATTATCAACATCAAAATTGGTTATTTTTTAATGCTACCTCTCAGTATCAGTGGTCAGTAGAGCCTAACCGATTAATCAGGCCGATTACAGTCACCGATTAGTCAACATCTGCCGTTATGTGGCTGATGTATAAACTTTTTCTTTTTCTATGTGGAGATCGTGTCGTTCCTGCTCCTGTGTGTCTGTGTCAGGCTGCATGCTGCTCTCTGCCAATGATAAATGCTGCTGTTAATTCACGCATCCACCATTACCTAATATAAGACTATAATATGGCGTTCTAAAGTCGTGTAAGTTACTTTTTTTGCAAAATAAACAGAGATAAATGCGCCTGTCAATACACACATCCACCCTTTTCTAATGAAAGACTATAATAGTATTGTTTTTGTGTTTCTATAGCGCTTCTGTAGCACTTTGGAGACATTCTTGTTGATTAAATGTGCTATACAAATAAAGTAGATTGGATTGGATTGGATGTATTACGGCGTTTTAACGTTGCTGTCACACCCAAAATTACATTTCGGGTATAATAACAATTTTCGTTCATGTACAGTATATATCCTGTGTATATTAATGTTCTTATCTTATGTATCAGCAGATATATGGGATATCGGACGATATATCGGATATCTGCTTTTTTCGCCCCCAGTATCAGCATCGGCCCCAAAAATCCCATATCATTCGGGCTCTAGTGGTCAGATTTGGTTTCTTGCCTAGGGGAACCAAAATCATTTATGGCACAAAGACTAAAAGCCCCTTTGATGACTAGGGGTGTCCTGATGCAACATCTTCATATGATACTAATATTGAGCCAATACCATATCAGCAGGACTGATGTGACACTCAGCTCTATTTTTTTGTCTTCAAGGCTTTAATAATTTTGAGAGAATCTTCAAATTGTAAATGTAGTAAGCTTCCCCAGTTCCATGCCATCACAGGAATCTTATGCATGACCAATTTTGCACTCAGCCACAACATCTTTTTCTGCCCAGGATCCTGTGTTGCAAGAGCCGGGTCTAGAATGGGCTACTTGAACATCTATTTATGATGTCTTTACACAGAACCCATCAAGGTCACTCCATGTGGCTGGTCCAGCACTGTGCCAGAGACATCCTGGAGGCCCTCTCCTTCCTTCACAGGGAAGGTTACGTCCACGCCGACCTCAAACCACGTAACATCCTGTGGAGCGCTGATGACGAGTGTTTCAAGCTTATCGACTTTGGCCTCAGCTTCAAAGAGGGGAACCAGGTGAGTGTGTCTGTGAATTTGAAGCTAAACAAAAGAGGAGTTTGTCTAGTTGGATTTTTATATTCCTAGCCTCTGCCTGCCTCAATTCTCCTAGGATGTAAAGTACATTCAGACTGACGGGTATCGAGCTCCTGAGGCTGAGCTTCAGAACAACCTGGCTCAGGCTGGAGTGGAGATGGAGGGAGACTCAGGCTGCACGTCTGCTGTGGACATGTGGAGCCTTGGTATCATCTTGTTGGAAATGTTCTCAGGAATCAAACTCAAAGATACCATCCGCTCCAAGGAGTGGAAGGTAAGATGAATCCTCCTCTTTTTTCTTTTTTCTTTTTGATACCACAAAAAGGGTGAAGTCAAATGATGAGCAAGAAAAGTTGAATCCTTGAACATGTTTTCCTCTTTTTCAGGATAACTGTGCTGCCATTGTAGACCATGTATTTGCCAGCAACAATCTGGCATGCCCTGCCATCCCGGTCTATCACCTCAGAGACCTTATCAAGAGGTACAGTGTTACACCACTGCTATGACCGCAATGCTTTGTGTTGTATATTGACTCTGGGTCAATCTGTGGTCTGCAGCATGCTTCTCAATGACCCAAAACAAAGATGCACAGCTGAAACTGCCCTTCTGAGCCCATTCTTCAGTATCCCCTTTGGTATGTACCAATATTTGAACCAACCGAGATTAAAATACCTCTTAGTCAATGTACCATATTTATCTATCCATCTTTCTGTGTGTGTGTGTGTGTGTGTGTGTGTGTCAGCTCCTCACATTGAGGACCTCGTTCTGCTGCCCTCTCCAGTCCTTCGTCTTCTCAACCTGATTGATGACAGCCACCTGCACAATGAAGAAGAGTATGAAGGTACCACTTGTTAATGTTTTACATTTTTCTAAATGTTTTCAAGTTTACACATGATTGAAGTGAGTAAATTGTCAATTTTTTCACACAGATATCTTGGAGGACATGAAAGAGGAGTGCCAGAAGTACGGCTCAGTGGTTTCTCTACTGATTCCCAAGGAGAATCCAGGAAAAGGACAGGTGAGACTGTTTCCTTAAGCCAGGAACCTTCTGGAACATTTAAAATGCACTGAAAAAATATAATGCAATTACTTTCATTAAATACGAAATGAAATAAAACTTAATTTTTAATCCCGATGGAAATTTCAATGAATGATGAATGAAGTGCCAAACAAACAAGCAAGTGCATATCATTGTGCTTTGAAACTAATGACCTCAGTCACTTTTTAGAAAAATAATCTTTTGGGCTTAGTCAGCTCCTCAGGATGCTCTCTACCTCCGGTGAAACAGTCAACATCCTAATTGGAAAGATAATACTGTTTTTAACTCAGTGTTCTCAGTGTCTATATCAGTGGTGTCCTTTATTTGGTTTAGTTTATTCTGTTTCCTGAAAAGCTTGAAAATATGACTCAGGGCATTAGTTTGAGAGAGCAACAATATGAAAAGAGGCTGAGTCATTAGACACAGAGCTAACAAGAAGCTGGTCTGTAGTGACTTCTTTGGTTAAACATCCGTTGTAGACAATAGAAGAACAAAGTACCACCAAACACCCAAAAGACATTAAACCAATACCTTGTTTCTAGCTTAGAAGTATGTTATTCATTCACTCTTTGTAGCCTGTAAACCTGTCAGGAAGTACCTAATGTACTGCCAACACCAAACCAAGCCTTCAAAATAAAAGCTCCACCCAGTTGAATCAATAAAGAAACAAATGAATAAACAAAAGAACAGAAATTACATCATAAATGAGATGGTAGCAATTCCAATTTCTCACTCAGAGCTTTGTTTTTATCTGGTTTTGATGATAGAGAGGACGGCAATGAGGGAGGGAGAGAGAGCTTTCTTTTACTGCAACTACAAGCAATTAAAGTAAAAGATACTATATAGATAGATATTAATATCATCGACTACCAGATATATGAGCAAACATACAGTTTATTCAGTGTGTTTGTTGAACAAACAGCTCAAACTAATATTTGAAATGGGTCTTGTCAGAAACTAGCTCTTTAAAATGATATTGCAAAGCTTTAACAGTTTGACTTTTGAGTTTCCCAGCTAACAAACCGTCTGAGGTGGGGCTGTAAGGATAAAAAAAGAATCACCTCCTGATTGAGCTCCATGCTGTGTCATTTGGAATGACTGCAGCTTCCTCCCTGTTAATCAAGTTTCCTGTATCACAAAGCTGTTTGTTGTTTGATTCTCCTCCCACCTCTCTGTTCTCAGAGCCCTTGTAATAAACTCTGCTGGATAGTTATCAAAGATCAGATAGTAATGTGAATTGTAACATGATCATGGGACATTGTTGCAAAGCAAAGATGTGGAAGGAAAGGTTGATTTGAATGAAGAAAATATTCATCCAAGATATATTTTATTAATTCTTTAAATATCTTTATGAACATCAGTTTGATTTACTTCTAAAAATCCAAAATACTTTATTTATCCCTGTTTGAGATCATAAATGAGACATGAAAAAGATATCAGTGCTTAAAACAGTTGCTTGATAGTGTCTTTAATTGACATTGATTGAATATAAAATGAATCATTCGCTCATTGATCCATCCTCATGTCCTCTGTGTGTCCATCAGGTGTTTGTCGAATACGCCAACGCCAGTGACTCCAAAGAGGCTCAGCGGCTGCTGACGGGTCGCACCTTTGATGGAAAGTTTGTGGTGGCCACCTTCTATCCTCTCAGCGCATATAAAAGAGGTTACCTGTACCAGACTGTGCAGTAAAGTCCTACAGCTCTATTTACACTCTGCACTGTTCTTAGGAAAACACACACAGCTCCACAGAGCACCACAACAGAGCAGGGATTGTCTTCCTGCTGAAACGCAGCTTGATTTATGAGTGTGGGTGACAGTTCTGCATGTTATCAGTGTGATTTCTGCACAGTGCATTTAGTGTTTCATGCAGAGTGAATATTGAATTACAAGTGCACATCTATTCAGTGCTTTAAGAATATCTGCACCTTTGTTATATATTAGCTCTGAAACAGACATTCATAGCTTCCATTGTAGCTCCATTTCACTTTCATTCATTCATTCATTCATTCGTAGATAACCAGGCTGTGTAAAAGTAGACAGTGTCCTTTCAAGAGAGCAGAAAGCATGAGAATCTGTGCTCTGCAGTTTGATAGCCTTTATGAACTGTTCGTGAAACACTTTCTATCATCAGCCGAGTCAGGGATCGGATATGAAACATGTAGCAGGATTGAATGAATGAATGGGGAATGATCCCTGCTATCTGGATATATAATCCTACCTGTGAGTAATGAGTACTATTATTATATCGTTTTTGCATATTTATATTTTTAAGTAGACTTTAATGAGAGTGGTACAGTAGGGTCTGCAGTTCTCTGCTGGCTCCTCAGTAGGGTATCAGGGAGCTTTGGTTGTTGGTTCACAGTGAGTCGGTAGCTTTCACTCACTCACTGAACCTCAGTGGCTCAGGGCTGCTCATGCCCTACTTTAGCCTTATATAGATATATAGTAGCTTTTTATTTATCAAGTCTACACACTCAAAGAGGATATTTATCAGCAGTTTTTGTGTGTTTGGTGCAACACTAAAGGTGCGTGAAGACTTTTGTTTAAGCATATGCTGAAGTGAGCTGAAGTGATCAGAATGAGCAGTCAATGATTGATGCATCAATCAAGTCTGAACTGTCCTCTTCCCAAATGAAAGATTAGTTTTAGTAGCAACAACATGTACTTTTGTAAGAAAGGGATGCACTGATCTGATCCTCATGTCTGATATCAGTCAGATACAGACTCAAAGTTTTTTTTAGAGATCAGTGACAATGGGCTAGTTTAGTTATGTGTTCTTGCTCATAACTCAGCAAACTCAAACTATATCCAAGTTTAGTCCCTGACTTTCCCACTGCTTAGGTTTACTGTTAAACTGTTATTCCTGTGAGTGTTGGAGATTTACTCAGCGTACATTCAAACATTAATAATTCCCCCAAAAAACAACACAGTCACTTAAAATATAATTTTTTATTCCATTAAAAAGTTAGAAAAGCATGAGGTAATTATCAGTCTCACCCTCTTATTTAGGAGAATGTGAAGGAGCCATCTGATTGGATTTGATGAGGATGAAAAATTCAGGGAATTCTTAGAGCTGGGAACTTCCCATGGGAATTTTCCACGGTTTATGTCGACTGTGTTTACCCGATCTTATATATAAAGAAACAGTGAACATTTTTGTTTGTTGTCAGCAGACATGCATGCAAATACGTATGACACAATATTTTAAAATCAAGTTATAAATGGATTTTGAGGGAATTTTCTGGATTTTACCCAAAATGTGTCACTGTCATGAATATAGGTTTGAATATTTGTCATATCTAGTCTGTGAAAACTTGACACATTTTGATAAGCATTTGTTTCATCTATTCGAAGACCTCACTCACTGCAAAAACTGAAATCTAAGCAAGTCATTATGTCTTATTTTTAGTAAAATTTGTCTTATTGTTCTTAATTTGAGCCACATTTACTAGACAAGGTCATAAAAATGTCTTATTTCAAGTTTTTTAAAGACAAAAATGAGGCATCAATTGCTTGCAACAAGTAAAAAAAAAATCTGCCAATGGGATAAGATAAAAGATTCTTGTTTAAGACATCTTTCTAATTTCAAGAAACTTCCCGGGCGAATCCGTCTCATCCCATTGGCAGATATTTTTGACTTGTCACAAGCAATTTACACCTCATTTTTGTCTTAGAAAAACTTGAAATAAGACATTTTTATGACCTGGTCTGGTGAATGTGGCTCAAATTAAGAACAATAAGACAATTTTTACTACAAATAAGACATAATGACTTGCTTAGATTTCCATTTTTGCAGTGCTCAAGTTGGAGGCAAGAAAAAAAAACCTGAAAATTTGAAAAGTTTTAGAAAATTTCCAGTTTTATTTGACCAAGTATTCCCCAGATATAATTCCCACGAAAATTTTCGGGAAATTCTTCTGAAATCTACCTGAAATTTTCCACCCTATTTGATACCAAAGCTGAGGTTTCTGTTTTGGTATCAGACTTAGAAATCGGATTGGTGCATCCCTAATGTCAGTCATAGTCTGTGTTTATTTGACCTTGTTAGATTTGTGAATGAGGGTTCAGTGCATTTCTGCTCCACTGCAGTAGCAGTCTAAATGCTCAACTCTAACTCCGTCATGCAAGGAGACATGTAAAGCCACTAAATGTCAGACATTTGAGGAATCTTCACATGTGTCTGACAGCTCAGGTTGTTGTTAGTAGAAACAGAGACAGTCCTTGATGAAGTTTGTGTACTTCTCAGTCCAAAGTTGGACTATAATTCTTCCTGCAGAATGAACCTGATGAGCGTACTGATGCTAGCTACAGAGATACTATGCAGCAGCTGCTGAGCCGAGCAGTCAAAAGAAGTGATGTTTTCACCTTCAGTGCTTTAACTGACAATTTCTGAAATGTCATGAGTTGTACAGTCTGGAAAGGAACAACAGCTTTTGCTACATTTGTTCTTGAATGACTATAAAACAGTTTTGCTGTGTGTGAAGAGAGGGAAAAGTATGATTATGATGGCAACCAGCTTGACGGTCGAGAGCTGTGTTTCTTTTTTTATGCCTTATCAGAGAGGACAGGTCTGTGGATAGAGTGGGAGGGCCAGAGTGGGGAGAGACATGCAGGAAAGAGGCCAGAGGCTGGATCCACAGCTGAAATCCTGCAGGGTATGACCTAAACCCCTGGGCAGTATCTGCGCCCTGGGCTTCTTTTTGGGGGTGTCTCGTCTGCATATGAAAGAGACAGCTGTTGAGTGATGGGGCTGGAGCGTGTCTGGGCTCCTGTGATAAGGACTCAGCCTCAGTGATGGGCACTCTGCCAGGTGAGCTCCTGAGGCGTCACTCTGGTGTCTTCTTTAAACCTGAGGATCACGATGAGTCTTAGTTCATTGTTTTTGTCTGTTTCTACAAATATTACAACAGCAAAAATCCCACATCTTCAACCTTGGCCTCCTTCTTGAATCTGGTATTCAGGTCTTAATAAGACGCTGGATGTCCCAGCCAGCCTCATGGACTCTTTTTTTGTTGATGTTGAACCAGAAGTTTAATATTTTCTTTCTGGTTTTATATGTTTCTATGTAGTGCCCCCCATCACAGTGAAACACTAGGCAATTTCTACACAAGTGCTTTGAGACATTAAGGTTAGAAAACTAACCGAAAAGCTGCTATAAAACAAAGAGGTTGTGCCTCACTCACGTGTTGCTTCCTGACAGTGTGTAGCCCAAACTGTTACAGATGCCTTACAGAATTTTTTCCTTCCAGCAGATGTATATCTGTTCATCAGGAACCATGCAAAGAAAGATGAAGAGTCTTGTTAGCGTTCTTGCTTCGATGCTTCCACAGGTGAAAGTGACAGTAGTGGCGTTATGCAAGAGCTTTTGGACACAGAGAGGCATTAACTAACAGCTTTAGCTGAAGTTAAACTATTAAGTACAATGAATACTACCTAGCCCTTATCTGACATAGCTTAGCATTTGTCAGTGGATGATATTTAGAAACTGATAAAGTTTTATTTTAGCATTTATGACAGAGGTAAGAGGGGAAAAAAGTGGCTTAAAAAAAGGATGGAGTCCTGCTTTAAAATTTGCTGAGTGGAGCTGTAGCAGATTCATGTATGGTGTAAAGCACAATTACGTCTCAGAGGAATTAAGAAGTGAGATAGGTGTGTGAAAATGTGAAAAGAAATTATGATGCTTATGCGTATAATTCATGACGCATGACTCAGTCCACTGGTATAAAAAGTGTTTGCATCATGAAACTAAGGGGGAGAAGATGTGTTTTCGTCTTCTTAAATGGTTCAACATATTTTTCTATATCTTTACTCTGATGAGCCTGAAATGTAAATCCCAAAGTTTTGTCCTCTGAGTGCAGATGGGCTGAAAATCTTGTTTTAAAATGGTGTAAACTCTTCTGGTACTTGTGTCTGATGGTGGGTGTTATAAGTTTTGGTCCTTACAGAGGGTGACCACGTTAAACCCGAAGAACACAACGTCTTTCCTTTTGAGTTTGTATTTTTCCTCACAGTTTTTCTAAGCCCTGTACAAAATTAGTTTTAAAAACGTCCTCAAATACTTAAGGCTGGATCTTATCTTTAACATTTATGGAGGAAAGTTATTGGATGAGTTTTTAATATCAGATCAATTTGGACATTTTGAAAAGATCCCTCCTTTGTTGTCCGACAGTGAGGTACACAGTAAATATGTGAAAGTTATGCTGTTTATATGGAGTTTAGTCCAAATAAAACAAGTAAACATACAGTGATTTTTCTGCTTGGATCCACAGTCAGTGATCAGATTAAAAGGGTTTTTGTTTGCTTCTTTTGAAATTTTTGTTTTCGCAAAGCCTATTTTAAAATCATCAGCTCTCTGTTCTTGAAGAGGTTTAATGGAGTGTAAAGGTGTCAGCTGCCATGGAAACGGAAATACTAACTCCACCTGAACTTTTAGCTAAGATTGAGTCAGAGTGTAGCAGGTTCACCTGTTGGTCAGAACGTGGCTCTAATTGTGATACAAAAACTAAGACTGATTAGTTCCATAAATCCACTTTTCCGTCATCTGTATTTAATAAATGAAGCTGAGTGACCAAAACCACTTTCTGTTCCCAGCTGTAAACACATTTCATTGTGAAAATGGGCATTTTAATTTGATCTACACTGGGGTTCAGAGCTTACCTGGCCTTGACCCTGTTCCACTTCTAATTCCTGACACTTTGTTTTCAGTTAATATCAAATGACAGGTCTCATCAGAAAGCTTTAAATGATGTAGAGCAGTGATTCCCAACCTGTGGGCCGTGGCCCCCTGGTGGGCCGCAAAGATGTTGCAAGTGGGCCGCCAAATAATTTCCAAAAAAGTGAGACTTTTGTGTGTGTTTGGGGGCCGTGATTACATAAAAACAAAAACCATACAGGATACTGCTTTGAATGTTAAAATTCAGTCACGATTCAAAGGATTTTCATTCTAGAGATTCCAAACCTTTTTTGGTTGTTTTTTTGCTTCGGTCACATTTTTTTTCTCACTGTGGTCTCGTTTTCCTCCAAAAAGTGAAGTCCTGCTCCCTTATGGGTTTGGGAAAAATTCAAAAGATTTCAGATGTGTAAATAAATGGTGTATAATCATAATAATAATTTTTAAAAAGTAAGTGGGTTATTTTGCTCCCCCCAATGGGTTTGGTATCCCAAGGGTTCAACATTTTTTTTAATAGTTATATATATATTTAAAAAAGTGCCCAGAGAAGGCATCATATGACTTCCATGTTTAAGGGGTGAGAGGTGGGCCACGAAAAATATTTGAGACTTAAAAGTGGGCCCTGAGTTGGAAAAGGTTGGGAACCACTGATGTAGAGATGTGTGAAAGCCTGATTTGGTGTTTGCTTTTTAGAGTTTTGAGGTGGAGGTCCAGATGGAGGTTCTTGTTGTGCCTTTATTGTGAAAGAGTTTACACTGAAATCCAGCAGAAATAATTTTTTTTGTCAGGGTTTGTATCAGATCTCATTCTTCTGCCAAAATGAACCAGGGGGTGTTTTAGGGTACCATTATGTGTCTTACTTACTTCTACACTTCTCTTTTTTCCCATTTGAGTTTTCCTTTCAAGTGGCATTCATGAGTTTAACTAAAGTCCTGCTAGAATGTTTGCTCTTTCCTGTTTTTCTCTGGTGTAAATGATCTGTGGGAGGGATTTTATCCTCACATATGAGCACAGCTGAGTTAATCTGAACTCTCAGAGCTCAGGGAACGCTGCTTGTAGTTGACAAAGAAAAAGGAGAGCAGGTTTTTCTTTGAGCGGCTGCACCTTAGAGTTACAATGTGACCACCCTGACTTACTGATTGATCCAGCATTAGATGATATTTTTTACCTGTAGGTCTGATTTGCTGATCAGGTTGAGTCAATTCATCTTTGAGGAGGTTATAAATGTACACACCCTAACAGAGACACAATTAATCTATTTTCAGTGTTTGAAGATTAGATCCAATTTCTGTTGAGTTAGATGTTGAATTGCTGAGATTATATACAGAATGCTGATCTTTATCAGGGTTTGTGTATATTTATAGAATGATCCCAATGTTTTGTAATTGTTAGAACTTATTTTTGTGTTCTAAATTAATCATTGTGAAATAGTTGTTGTCATTTTTGGTGATGGGAGTGAATGACAGTGTATTACAGCCACTACCAATGATAAAAAAAAAAAAAAGAAAATGAAAATTGATACATTTTTGAGGAAAAAAGTTAAAAGAATTTCAGGTTGTAGAAATTTTGAAGCTTTTGGAAATCAAACTCAAAATATTCAGTTTTTTAAGTTGTTAATGTTCCAGTGAAATACTTAAAATTTCCAAGAACAAAAAGTTGTAGGTTTTAGAGAAATAAACTAATTTTTTTTTTTTTTTTTTGTATGAATCAAATGTGAAATTTTGGAGTTTCAATATTAAATTGCACTTCCTAATTGGACTCAGCAAAAAGGAGATACTACTGATTTCAGCCCTGAATCACCACATTATTATTAACTTCAAGACTTTGAAAAGACTTTGCTGTTTTACGTTACTGTGCACTGGTCTGGAGGAGGTGATTGGGGTTATAGAACAAGAAATTCACTGCGAAAATTTTGTAATCTTATACAATTGCAACTCTAGGAATAGATTTTATTTCAAAATTACGATTCTTCAACTTTTTTTAGTGGCCCTAATACGCCATCATGGGGAGTGTTATACTTTTTCTACCAAACGAAGTATGGGAAGTGAGGAAACATGTCCACGACCACCTATATGAAGCAGTGTAAACACTTAACTAACACCACAGTCTTCCTCTGTCATTACTAGGGTTGTCACGATACTGAAATTTCAAACTCGATACCGATACTCAGGAAAATATTCGATACTCAATACCATTTTCGATACTACGAAATAAAAAATGACAAGTAATTAAAAAGGCATAAAGTACACTTTATTAACATGAAAAACAGAACCCCACATAAATGATCAGTTCAAGGAAATAATGAAACAATCAGAAGTTTAAAAAACAAGGCAATCACGTTTTCACTAATTGCATAAATACGAAATAAGTATTTATAAATACAAGTTATAACATAATTTCACACTGCTCTACTGTGGTATTACTCTTTTAACTTGCAAATGTTTACAAAATCTAAATTTAGCACCAGCAATTAAGATTCAAAGAACAAAAATTGCCACAATTACAACATTTTTGGTTGTCTGAGGTAAAAACATACAAAAGAAACAACAATTAGATTAATAATTTTTAGATATTAAGCTATAAATGTAAACAACTACCGGTTGAATTGAACATCGCCTGATCCTCACAGATCTTCTCTGCACAGATCGGTTCATTTTTTAAGCTTCAGGAAACTTGGGATCATAGTTTCACTCTTTTTCAAACAGTAGTGGTGGAGTTTGCTGTTATTTCTTAATAATAATAATAAGCCCCGCAACGGCAGGCGCAGTGAGGTCTCTCCCTACTGACGGACGCTGCCTGCAGAGTGCACGTGCCTGAGGCGCTCAGGCACGTGCACCATAGTATCGATACCATGGCAAGTTAGTATCGTACCTGGATACGGCGTTTCAGTATCGATACTTTTCAGAGTATCGATACTTTTGACAACCCTAGTCATTACACATACAACTCCGCACCTATGTGACTTTTCCTGTCTGCAATTATTTGTAGGCAGTGGAGCGAGAGTAGAGCGATTGAAGAGAAGTAGAGGGCTGCAAGTCACAGTCAGTCACAGGCCGCCTGCTTTGAGTAACACAGTTTTACTGGATCAGCTGATATAAAATCAGTCCAGTTGGAAAATCAACACAAATCAATGATTTTTAAGTGTTGAAATACTAAAAATGAAACTATTTATCAGTGTGCTGTGTGTCACCCAATTGCAGAGGAGTCAAATAAGTAAACGATCTGACACAATCAGTCGTCTTGCTGTTGTTCTTGTTTGCTTTTGTAGTTCTGTCCTTTAAGTCTGTTTCATTACCAGCCAAAAACTCCTCACAGGAGCTCAAACTGCTCTGATGGTGTTGATTCATCATAGCTCTGTGTGTAGGCACATGATTGTTTGATAGTGGCCTGGAACATGCTTTGTTTTTGTTCATACTGGTGTAAAAAGCGCTCAGAGCAGCATCAGTGTGTTGTAGTGTTTATAATGTGGGTTTGAGGGAACTGCAGGGTTGACAGATTGTCTGATACTAATGCTTTAAAAAGCTCTCATCAGATCAGATTTATCTTCTTCACATACTGAAGCCTTTAGTACTGTCTTCCCCGGTTTGAATAGAATGTTTTTGTCTAGAATAAACATCAACCAGTAAAGAGTCCCTCTTCAGGACCAGAGGGTTTAAAAAAGAAAAACTTTTTCGATGATAACTTAAATTGCTGAGACAAACGTGCCGTAGCACCATTGTTATAGTTGTGACATTAAAATTTAGTCCTGCTGCTAAATAAAAATTGGTGTATTGGATTGTCATGTAGAATTGGGTATCAAGGATGGCACATATACTAGAAGAAAGAAAGGAAAGATGTTTTTGCAGCATTGAGGCTGCTGCCTTTACTAAAGTTTTGTGGTGTTGATATTTAAAAGGCTCTTTAAAACTGCCCCGTGGTCGATGATCTTTGTACTTGTCTTCATGTATGAATAGTTCAAGAACAAGGTTCTACAGAGGCTTCTGGTCAATGTTTGAAGTCTTCCCGTCAACTTCTTTCTTTTTTTTTATCCTCTGTTTCTACGTCTCAAGTGTCTCCTTCTGTGCACATACAGAGAGGGTCAGACCTGAGCTTTAATGTTACAGAGCCTGACCTGGGACTGGACTTATGAGTGTGTGTGTGTGTGTTTGTGTGTGAGAGGGAGAGAGGGAGAGAGTGTTTAGGAACTGACAAAGCTTTAAATGAGTGTTCTGGGTTTAGAGGCAGTGTTTATTTGTTTCTTTAACTGTCCACTCTGTACATGGTGGTGTTATGTTTGTGTGTGTGTGTGTGTGTGTGTGTGTCATTCACATCATGTATCAGACTTTCTTCCTCCATCACTGTGTGTGAGTCAAGTCTTCTGACTTAAGTGTTTTTTGCCAGCAAAAGCAACATTTGTAATCATTTGAAAATAAAAGTGTGAATTAGCAAAAGTGCAGCCGGCCATTTAAACTGTGACATTTCAAATATCCATTCCTGTTAAAGAAAAGCACACGATAATTGAGGCCGCTCAAGAAAAAGGAGAAATTTAGTGGCATTTAAGAAAGGATTTAATTTGGGGGAAATGAAAGTAAGGCAGACTTTTTAACAAAAAAAACTAAAGCTGAATAAAAACAATGATATAAAAGCAGCTTTGAATGGTCAGATTGGATCTTTGAACTCCCTTTTCAGTTTTCCACACTTTTTTATGATGTGTCTTGAGAAAATACTTACAGTTGAAACAACAGTTTTGTTTCTATGTGAGCAACAGATTGTTTGTCTCGAGGTGCAATTAAATTAATTAAGGGTTATAAAAACTAATCTCAACTAAGTTCAGTGAGAACTGAAAACAAAAAAGCAAGTTTCACTCAATCACTTATTAAAAAAAACATCACTGCAGCTTCAGAAATCTTCAAATGAAACTATGAAAACAGCCTCATCTGCTCTCTGAAACCTCAATCTTGTTTTCTAACCAGGTTGGATCAGAAGTTTGGAGCTGCACAACTGAAAAAGGCTAAAATGACCAAATCTTGGCTGATTTTTTTTTTTAGAAAACTTAACTAAAGTTTAATGCTTCATAATGATGAGTCTGTCCTGTAAATGATTTGAATCTCAAAGACAATCCGAATGAAAAAGTCCCCCCCCTTTTTTATTTATTTATTTTTTTCATTTAAACTCTCTGCTGAGTTTTTTTTTTTTTTTTTTTTGGATGTGATTTAAAGGTTGAGGATGTTGTTCCAGCATGTTCCAGCTCTGTGTGTATTTGAGTAAGATGGAAACTTGGTCTTTTTCTTGATGAGACATGATGTGAAAACCTTAACGTGCCACTGAAATGAGCAGAGAATTGTTGTTTTATTTTGTGTCCAGGTTTGCATAGAGAAAGCACAATGTGAAGAGGTTACTGTGTGTGAGACACAAGCAACATGAATGAAACCGTGTGTGTGTTTGCTTCACAGCCTTTCTACTGAGAGTGAGTCATGACACTCGTGCTGTTTGTCAGAGTATCTCAATAAAATGATGCTTGACTTCAACTGAGATTTGTGCTCTTTCTTGTCTTTACATACAAACATAAAAAACAATATTCATGAAAAATGGTCTCACAGGCTCCACATGTGTTAATGCTGGAGCCCCAAGATTAAAAAAAAAAAAAAGCTGCTGCTGTTCCATTTTCTCCTCTGTTACCTGAAATTAAATTAAATACCAGGATCAGTCTTTTTTGAGTGCACATTGAGCAATAAAGTTATCTTTGGTGCCTCTCTGTGGCTTTATCTGGAACTACAATTATAGATTCTGTCAGAAGAATAAAAACTGAACCCTACTTCAGCAATATTAACTGTATAAATACTATCAAACTCTGCTTCTGACCAAGGAAAATGTTCTCCACTAGGGGGCAATATGGGCAAAATATATCAGGATAAATTTATGTCATGATGAGGATCTGGATGTTATCAGAATTGTCTCTTTATAGGGGTCAATGACAAAAAGAGGGTCTAAAAACGTGTTTTTAAAAAGTTCTTTGAAAATGGATAAAAACATATTTCTGAGTGAAGAATTATTTTTTCTAACAGATTTCAGTAGATGACCAACATTTCAAAGTTTTTAGGTTCATTATTTTTTAGTATTTTTAATTTGAGCACCCAAAAATGTCAGGTGGTGCAACCAAATATATGAAAATATATTTATATGTTCCTGTTATTTTTTCTGTGTGAAATTATTGGCAAGTATCTCTCAAGTGTCTGTAGTGACTCATACATTTTCATTTTGTGTTTCATTTCTTTTATTTATGAATAAGATAAATAATTTGATGTTAAAGTAACATTTCACATTATTACATTGGTTGTACCACCTGACATGGAAATTGTTCCAGTCACCAATGAAGTGAAAAAACCTTTTTTATCAGTATTTCAGAGAAATCTACAAACTTTTCCACTTGGTCACAAATGTCATTTGGGCTCCTCTGGCTGATGCAGTTTCCTGTTTCCTGTTTTATTCTCTTCACTTTAAAATAAAAGTCTAATGTTACGGTTGCACCACCCTGACATTTGACAAGGTGAAAATTACGGGACAAAAGTTTTTACATTTCTCAACAGCTTTAAAATTCTTTTTATTTGCAAAGAATGTTTTATTTAAAAAGGTTCAAGCATAAAATAATGCCACAGTATTTTTAATTTCCATTTACAATAACTGACATTCAATTTTTAGAGTTTAATTACTGTGGATACTTGTCAGGACGGTTGCACCACCTGACATTTTGGGGGTTTGAGGAACCAAAACACAAAAAAACATGTTATATTTTAATAGTTTAAAGATGTGTTCAAATAAGACAGGTTTCATAGAATAAAGAAATACATGTGATGAAATACTCAATTCATGATGGAAGGAAATATTACACTCGGACACAAAAATGGGACATCCGTCATTGACCCATATATATTCAGACCATTTTAACCTGCAAACATTTTAAGCCTCAAAATATTTCTCATCCTGCATTCTAAAGTATTTTTATGCACCGCTGTTTGTCTTTTCTGCACAATTCCACAACTCTAGCAGAGTCGTTCTTGTGCCCCCTAAAATGTTCCTTTTCTTTTTAACTTTTGGAGGCTTATAATTCGTGTTTTTATGGTGGCAGGTAGGTGTCAGACGATTTTCAATTTAAAAATGCTTTGCTAAAGGAAAAAACAAAAACACAAATGCAAAGATGAAAGTAAATTAAAGGTTTTATTTTTCAACTTCAGCTCTGATAAAAAAAATGAAGTAATATTACTTCACAGGGGTCTCACATTGTGATCTCCTTTGTGGTGTTTGTCTTCTCCAGTAATGTGTCATCTAATGTCATGTAATGTGGCAGCTGCTCTGTGGCAGAGAAGAAGGCTCTGCAGAGGGTAGTGAAAGCGGCACAGAGGACTGTGGGATGCAGTCTTTCAACCACCACAGACATATACTCCTCCAGATGCAGGAAACGGGCCTCCTGCATCATGAAGGACCCCACCCATCCCGCACATGCTCTGTTTGTCCCTCTCCCCTCAGGCAGGAGGCTGCGGAGCATCAAGAGCAGGACTACCAGACTGAGGAACAGCTTCTTTCCTGAAGCTGTGAGACTGTTGAACTCTGGTGGTCCCTTTTAGTGCCCCCCCCCCCCCCCCCCCCCCCCCCCCCCCCCCCCCCCCCCTTAAAAAACAGTTTTTTAACTCACATTTCTGGTAAAAGCTGTGGCTCCACAGACATGAAATTGACATCAATAGATACCCCTGAGCCTTGGGAAGGTCATCAGGAACGTGTTTCTCTGCTATCTCTTACGGTTTTTGCACAGGAAAAAGGATATTCGCACCCTTGTCCCTGGCTCAAATCCAGCTCCTCATCAACTGTCTGTCAGTTAAATCAAACAGCTGCAGCTTCAAACAGCCTAACGAGCAGGTTACCATGGAGACCTGTGATCTGACACACCTGTTTATACCTACAGATCAAAACACTGATGAAGAAAGATACTCAAGTGATTGTTTCTCTGCATCACTGACCAACACACAGCACACCAGCACACCAAACATACCCACACACAAACACACGCACACACATACAGACTCTCTCTCTCTCACACACACACACACACAACACACATCAGCACATTAACCATACACACACACAAACACACACACAAGCACACACACTCACACAAAGCACAAACCAGCATATTAACCATGTACACACAAAAACACACACACACACACACACAAGCACATACATACAAAATCACAACAGCACACACACTCACTTCACTGTCTCAAACATCTAATAATTCTGATAGTTCCTACACAACTTTGAGGGATTAAGTATTCTTTCATTGTGATTCATCCATTTCCTTTAATTCAGATGATTCTTTAATTCATCCATCTATATTTTCATTTTGGACATTATTTCATTCCATTCATCCTTTCAGCCAAGTCTTCATGTTCATGTTCGTGAGTTCTCCTTCAACATTTTGCATTCAGCAGTTCAGCGCAAGCTTTTTCAAGATTCCTTCAACCATTTTCGGATGAATTCAGTCATTCAGCATATTCAGGATTCTGCATTAGCAGTTCAGCGCAAGCTGCTTCAGCTTCTGCATTCACAGCGCAATTTCTTCAGAAATTGCTTTTCTAGTTAACAATAAAATATTAAATTTAAGGAGCTACTGAGCTCAAAAATGCAGAAAAGTCCAACTTGGCTTAAAATTTGTGTACAAAATGTGCGAAAAATGTCAGGAATAAAAAACAAACAAACAAAAAAAACATTAATTATGCATTGGGGCGTAATTTTGCTCAATAAACATAGTCACAATACTAAGATTATTTAGATATTTATGCAAGAATTACTTTCGTCTGGATTTTTGGAATCCCAAATGTCCTTTCTGGTTAACACACATAAAGTGACTTTATATAAGCCATTTTATCTGAATGTGGATAGTCAAGTTGAGAAAGAGTATTGACTAATCCAGCAGACTCTGAAGGACCCCCTACACATACATAAAGGTCTGTGAGTCTCTCCTAAATGTAGATATTTTGACTTTTTCTGTCACTGGTGCAACACGTCCTCAATCATGTGTCCTCCTGGATAAAACTAATAAAGTTTTAAAATGTTGATACATTTAAAAGTTACCTTTTTCATGTTGAATGTGCTATTGAGGTGTTGAAGATTAGGTTTTAAATTTTACACAGTAGATATTTTTATATTCAATTGGCAATAATTTGATGTATTTTTTTTAACTTTATGGCATCTTTTGTTGTGTTTTTTCACAGTAATCAACAATAGCAACTCGGATCATTATTGCAGATTTTTGTGGAGTTATTTCCCATAAATGAACCTATAATTATGCTTAAAATTTGATGCAAGTCATACAAAGTAAGTTCAGGTGAATACAGTTTTAGTAGCTTTTGGTATTTAGGGTTCAGTTCTGCCACAGCCTGATAAAAAGAGGCAGAGACTTTTCAGGGCCAGGAACAATGCTGACTCATAAGTTAGGGCTAAGTTTTTTAAGATGAAGAGAGCAAGGTTTTAGGATTTAGTAAGGAAATGATAAGGCAGACCACTAAAAAAGAGAGATGTTCCATAACCCTCAGGATCTTTAAAGAAATTCTAAATGTCCTTCATACTGCAGCAAACATCAAAATAAGTCAATCTAATTCTGTTTATTTTTATTCAATTAAGACATTTCAATAAGTTAAACCAATATCTAGTACTTGGTGGTTCTACCCTGCAGTGGTCATTCCTGGATAACAGCATGTTATTCTGGATAACAATGACACAGCCAAATACTTTAGCACAGATTTTTACATTGTATGACTCAATCATGCTTTTGAATAGAGGATAGAATAACAACCCTTTCATCTTTACTGTTAAACATTTTAAGATATTTTATATATTTTTTCTCTTCTTTAGCACTGAATAAAGTGAAATGAACAGGAACTGATGAAGCAATTTTAGTATAAGTGTTCAAATATATGACATGAATTGTGATGGAAAAAGTTGTTTTCTTAGCAGTAACTGTTATCTTTCTTTCTATCTATCTATCTGTCATTGATATTAAATCTATTTTAAAAGCTTTTTCTGTTATTCAGGAAGGACATTTTTTTTCATGGAAGAAATGCTGCGATTGCCTGAAAAATGTCAATTAAATTTTAAAAACAAATCCCTGTTTTTGAGCTGTGTACAGAACACTCTAATAAAGACAGGATGGGCATTTTTAGCCAATTTGATTTTTTTTTCTCCTATTTTCAAATCCTTATTTTTCTTTGACCTGTTTACAAATCAACAAAGGATTTGATCAACAAAGCTTTGAGAACTTCATGATGTTAAAAACTAGATTTTGAAGCAGAATCTTTTTTTTTTTTTTTTTTTTTATTTGCTGAACACACATTTAAGAACATTTAAAGGGGAACAAAGGGGGCTTTTTGGGGGGTGTTGTGGTAAGAGAAAAGGGGCGCAGTCTGGTCGTTCACAGGTGATTGGGGGGGTGGGGGGTGTCACGTATCATCACTGGGGGTTCCTGTTTCTTTTAAAAAGGCCCAAGAACTTTTTCCTCATGGTCTTCTTTTTTCTTTTCTTGGTGACCTCCTCTATCTGACCATCCAGGACCCTCAGACTGTCCATCAGGGGGGTTGCTGCTCTTACTTCCTCTTCCTCCTCCCTCTCTGGAGTCTGCTTTCTGTTACTGATTGACTCCAGGAGAGAGGCCTTCTCCTGCTCCCACTGGGCCTCTTGTTGATCCAGATTTTCTTGTACTTTTTTCAGAGAGGCCTTCAGTTTGGAGCTTTCTCTCTGCTCTGTGAGGAGCTGTGACCTGTCCACCTCCCACTGACATTTCTGACTCATCAGCTCCATCTGGGCCTGTTGCAGCTGCTCTGACATCCTGTTGGAGTCTTCTTGGTGTTTTTCCAGGAGTTTAGATCTTTCCTCCTCCCACAGGCGTCTGTTCTTCTCCAGCTCTTCTTTGGCCTGACAGAGAGCCGTCTCCATCCTGACACTTTCCTTCTCTTGAACAGACATCAGGTGGGACCTTTCTCGATCCCACATGTGTTGAAGCCTGTCCATGTTTTCTTGTGTCTGTTTCTGTACATCCTGGATTATCTTCCTCTCTTCAATCTGTTTTTGAAGGAGATTAAACTTTTCCTTCTCCCACTGGCACTTCATGTTGGTGGTGACTTCCTGGGCCTGTTTGAGAGCCGCCTCCATGCTGCAGGTTTTTCCCTCCTGCTCTTCCAGGAGACGAGACCTTTCCTCCTCCCACTGCTGCCTCTGAGTCTCCAGCTCCTCTTGGGCCTGGTTCAGAGCAGCTTTCAGTCTTCTTGTCTCCTCCTGCTCTGATAGACGGTGAGATCTTTCCTCTTCCAGCTGCTGTCTCTTAGTCTCCAGTTGCTCTTGCGCCTGGTTCAGAGCAGCCTTCAGCTCACTGATTTCTTTTTGCTCTGACACGTGATGGGACGTCTCCTCCTGAAGCTGCTGCTTGTTGTTGGTTGACTGTTCCTCTGGGGCCTGGTTCT
>RPOG01004231.1:29025-48240 GCA_008086565.1 Thalassoma bifasciatum
ACGTGATGGGACGTCTCCTCCTGAAGCTGCTGCTTGTTGTTGGTTGACTGATCCTCTGGGGCCTGGTTCTCTGTGGGCTCAGTGATGGAGCTTTCAGTCTGCACTTCTTCAGGAGGATTGGACCCGGTCTCAGATGACTGTGTCTGCTGTAGAGCTGCATGCAGTTTGTGGATCTCTCCAAGAAAATAAAACCTCTCCTGTGCCCACAGGTTTTCTCGGTTGTTTATGTCCCAGACGACCTGGGACAGAGAGGCTTCAAGTTTGGAGGTCTCCTCTGTTTGCAGGGCCAGGTTCTCCTCTGTCTCTATGCGCTTCTGCTTCTCAGCTTCAAGACTTTCTCTCAGTTTCTCCATCTCCATGTCAGCTTCTCTTGCTGTGACTTCATGATTTTTGAGCTGATCTTTAAACTGCTCAACCTCATGACATAAAGCCACCTTTTCCTCCTCAAGTTTTGATACCTGATCCATTTTAGTGACAGGGGTGTGAGACTCTAGCTCAGGGATCTGGGTCACAGCTTTTTTGGTCTGTTGTTGGATGGTGTTCAGCTTTGTCAAAGTTTTCTGTTCACTCACCTGCTGTTCATCAGAAACCGGTGCGCCAAATGTAATTTTAAATGTAGAAACAGGTTTTTGGGGAGTTTCTGCTGGCTTTGGTTCTTTTGGTAACTGAACAGGTTGGCGTACAGGCTTGGGTCTAGACTGAGGTCCAGGCTTGGGTCCAGACTGGGGTCCAGGCTTGGGTCCAGACTGGGGCACAGGCTTGGGTCCAGACTGGGGTCCAGGCTTGGGTCCAGACTGGGGTCCAGGCTTGGGTCTAGACTGAGGTACAAGCTTGGGTCCAGGCTGTGGTCCAGGTTGGGGTCCAGATTGGGGCACAGGCCTGGGTCCAGGCTGTGGTTGATTGGTCAAAGGTTTCTTTGTGACCTGTTTTTGACTAGAAACCGCTGCACTGTAGGATATTTTTACTGCAGGAACAGGTTTTTTGTCAGTTTCTGCTGGCTTTGGATGTTCTGGTGACTCACCAGACTGGGGTTCAGGCTTGGGTACAGACTGGGGTTCAGGCTGTGGTACAGGCTGTGGTCCAGGCTGTGGTCCAGGCTGTGGTCTAGGCTGTGATCCAGTCTTGTCTTCAGGCAGTGGTTTAGATGCCTCTGCAGGCTGTGGTGCTGAAGGTAGTTTTCTGCAGCCCTCTGCGTCCAGTTCCTCCTGAGTATAATCCCTGATCAGTTGAGGAAAGTATGAGCACAGGTTGATCTCAGCTTTCATTTTGTTCTTTTTCTTCTTTGACCTGCTGATCTCAAAGTAGTAGTCGTCTAACTCCTCCTCNACCAGATCGATTGGCCTCAACTCAGTGTGAGTTGATGGGGTCGAGGTCTGGAGGAAGGAGGGGACGACGTCGGTTCTGGTCTTGTTTCTGCCCTTCTTGGCAGTCTTTCTCGCTCCTTGAACGCTTGTTTCCATTGTGGAAGTGCTTGTGGATGCTGTGATTCACTAAGAGTGTCTCTGTGTCTGGCTCGATAGCTGGACTGTAGATAATGATGTGTAGGTTCAGACTCTGAGCTTGTGCCTCTTTGAGAACCAAGGCCTCCTATGACATCACCATGTTCTTCTGCCACCAATGACACAATGTTTTTATTCAATGACGGCACAGAGCATACAGCCTGGTTTGTTTGTTTTCAAATGAAATAATGGAAGTGTGGAGCTCTGAGGTGATCTGGGTCAAAGGTCATGTCTCTGTTATAATGGTTTCAGGGAATAACTTCAGACAGTAATATAAAATAAACGGGGGAATTCATCTGCTCTAGGAAAACCAAATAAATGGCTTTATAGTTTCATTACACTAAAATACATATTTTAATGATGTTTGTTTGCTTGTTTGTTTCTCAAACATTCAGGCCTATATCAGATAAAACAGAAATATTCCCACCTAACCATCCTCCCAAACAATATTTTCATATCACCACAGTGTGAGGATGTGAGAATGTGTATACAGGGTGTATTTAGTTTATTAAGTTTGACCACCTCTCATCTGGAATACATTAGGAGACTGAAATTTTGACCTGTACTGCAGCCAGTCAGCAGGGGGAGCAGCTCTTGTGGAGACCTCAGTTTGACATTTTGAAGCAAACATTTTAAGACATTTTCCATCTTTTTCTTTTTTTTAGCACTGAATAAAGTGTAATGAACAGGAACTCATGAAGCCATTTCAGCACAACTGTCTAAATATATGACATCAATTGTGATAAAAATGTTGTCTTCTGAGTAGTAACTGTTGAGCTCTAGCTATTGTTATCCAATAACTTTTAAACACCAACAATCTTGACATTAAATTCATTAAAAGCTTTTTCTGTTATCCAGGAAGGACATATTTTAATGCAAGAGATCATGTGACGCCCTGAAAAAAGTTACTTAAATTTTAAAAACAAATCCCTGTTTTTGAGTTGTATGCAGAACACTCTAATGAAGATAGAATGTATCTAAACAGGTAGTTTTAGCTAATTTATTTTTGGTCCTATTTTCAAATCCTTTTTCCTCATTGACCCAAATACAGAGATGAATGCAAAGGGAGTGATCATGAAAGCCTTTGAGCAGTACAGACTGAAAACCTGCATCGACTTCACGCCCTGGAGAGGAGAGAAGAACTACATTTCGATCTATAAAGGCAGCGGGTGAGTCAACAGAACACTTCACCTTAAACCTGAAGTGATGGCAATTCATAAATTAAAATCAGAACATTAGAAAAAAACACTTTATAATATCTAGTTACTTGTGTTTTCACATCTGCTGTGAATAATTAGCTATTTGCTTAAAACAACTTTACATTTGGGTTGAGGTGAGTGAAAGAAGGGTGAGGGAGTGAGTGGAGGTCAAGGAATGGATGGATGAAGGGATGAGGGTGAGGTAAGGGTGGATGGATAAAAATGGATCAGGGATAACTCAAAATTAGGAATAATAAAGGGTAAGGTCACTGGATCTATGAAGGGAGAGAGGGGCAGGGGCAGGGCTCAAGGGGAGGAAAAGAGGAATGAGGGGATGAAGGTAAAGGAATGAAAGAATAGGGGAATAGGTGTAAGGGGAGAGGTGTAGAAATGAGGGGATGAGGAAATTAGAGAAGAGGGATAAAGGGATCAGGGTAATGCTGAGGTTTGTAGGGATGGAGGGATGGCAGGAAGGGTTTGCAGATGAATGAATGGATGATGTAGTTCAGAGATGAAGTGATGATGGTACAGTTAAACGGATGGCGAGATGAAGGTAAAGTCTGGGGAATAGAGGGATAAAGAGGTACAGGTAAATAGGGAAGAGAAATGGATGGATAAATGGGTAAAGGGATAAGAATTAGGGAAAAGAGAAATGGTAGGGTATAGGGATGAATAGATAGATGGAAGGATGATTTCAGCACATCATGGATCGTGTGATTATAGCACAGTTAAAGAGATGAAGGTAAGGATCCAAAGATGGAGAGGTGAAAAGATAAAAGGATAAGTATCAGGAAATGGAGGAATGGTAGGAAAAAGTTACAGGAGTGATGGATGAAGGGATGACAGTTAGGGTCCAGGGATGAGAAACAGGGTGAGGGGTTAAAGAGTCTTAAAAGTCACTGTTTGTTGGATGTTTGATGGTTTAATGACCCCCCCTCTACCTGTAGATGCTCGTCCTCTGTAGGAAACCAGCACATGGGGAAGCAGCGTCTGTCCATCGGTAACAACTGTGACCGTTTGGGAACCGTGGAGCACGAGTTCCTCCACGCTCTGGGCTTCTGGCACGAGCAGTCCAGAGCTGACCGGGACGACTACGTGGACATCATGTGGGACCAGATTGTACCAGGTAATATCAACTGTGAAGGTTCAAACTGTAACGAGTCAAAAAGGCTGTTTTCTCACAAATACTTTTTCATTCTTCCTTCAGGTAAAGAGCACAACTTTAAAACCAGGGACGACTCTGTGTCCAGTGCGCTCGGCGTTCCCTACGACTACGGCTCAGTGATGCATTACAGCAAGTCGTCCTTCAACGTCGTCTCTGATCCAACCATCGTCACCAAGATCCCCAAATTCATGGACGTGATTGGTCAGAGGATGGGCTTCAGTGCCAGTGACCTCACAAAGCTGAACCGTCTCTACAACTGCAGTGAGTCATCGCAACCTTTCCTTCGGTTTATAAAACACTATATTATACTGGGGTAACAATTCAGTAGACATCAACTTATCACCTCTAAGATCTTTAGATAGTGTTGAATCCGCGTTATATGGGTCAATGACAAAAAGAGGGTCTAAAAACGTATTTTTAAAAAGTTCTTTGAAAATGGATAAAAAACATATTTCTGAGAGAAGAATTAAGTTTTCTAACAGATTTCAGTAGTTGACCAACATTTCGAAGTTTTTAGGTTCATTATTTTTTAGTATTTCTAATTTGAGCACCCAAAAATGTCAGGTGGTGCAACCAAATATATGAAAATATATTTATATGTTCCTGTTATTTTTTCTGTGTGAAATTATTGGCAAGTATCTCTCAAGTGTCTGTAGTGACTCATACATTTTCATTTTGTGTGTTTTTTTTGTTTTATTAGTGAATAAGATGAATAATTTGATGTGAAAATAACATTTCACATTACTACATTGGTTGTACCACCTGACATGGAAATTGTTCCAGACACCAATGAACTGAAAAAACCTTTTTTATCAGTATTTCAGAGAAATCTACAAACTTTTCCACTTGGTCACAAATGTCATTTGGGCTCCTCTGGCTGATGCAGTTTCCTGTTTCCTGTTTTATTCTCTTCACTTTAAAATAAAAGTCTAATGTTACGGTTGCACCACCCTGACATTTGACAAGGTGAAAATTACGGGACAAAAGGTTTTTACATTTCTCAACAGCTTTAAAATTCTTTTTATTTGCAAACAATGTTTTATTTAAAAAGGTTCAAGCATAAAGAACTGACATTCAATTTTTAGAGTTTAATTACTGTGGATACTTGTCAGGACAGTTGCACCACCTGACATTTTGGGGGTTTGAGGAACCAAAACACAAAAAAACATGTTATATTTTAATAGTTTAAAGATGTGTTCAAATAACACAGGTTTCATAGAATAAAGAAATACATGTGATGAAATACTCAATTCATGATGGAAGGAAATATTGCACTCGGACACAAAAAAGGGACGTCACGTCATTGACCCATGTATATATTTAATCATTCTCATTTCTACAATTGGGCTTGCTCCAGGACCAGGGTAACCTAATTTCGTCCCACCCATGTTTTACATGTGTTGAATTACAATTGAAACTCCTTGAATCCTTGAATCCTTGTACTCAGGTTTAAGAATCAGTCATGACATAATGTCGGTATAATTCCTGTATTTATCGTAGCTGAAGTTAAACAGAAAATAATGTTTTACTCACTTTCACCACTTTTCTGTTAGAAAACAACTAATGCTGACCTTTGTGGCTGTTCTTTTATTGTGTTGAGGCTTTTATGATTCATTATTGTTATTGGAATCGTCGTTGTTTTTTTCCTTTCCCTATGCATTTTCAATTTGCAAATTTTCCTGACACCTCCCAGCCACTGTATATTTTCAAATCCTGATAAATAAATTAATTATTTGAAATACATCAGCTGTAAGCGTTGTTGAGTTTCTGCAGAATTTACAGAGCTTTAGCTTTCTACTAGTAGCTTTTGCGCAGTTCAATGTAGTTTAGAGAGATCTTAAAAGAAAGACTTTGATTGAAGAATTGATTCACTGTGAGATGAAAGCTAGAGTCCACATGTAAATGGACCTTAGGCCTGACTTTGGAAATACCTAAGCAAACAAAACAATATTTTTTTAAATCTAATTTACTCAGATTATGAAGATTACAGGAGTTGCGATCTTGAGATTTATCTTTCAGACTCACAAGATATCTGATGCATAGATAAAAGCTATTATAGAAAAGATTTTAACAGCATACTTGTGAAAAAGACAACTAACCTAATCACTCTTTCTGAGTAAGAGATATATAGAACAATTCGGAAATTTAGGATTCACTGCAACGCTTAGAATCCTATCAAACAGCAAATGTGAAGTGATGTAAAAACAAGCACTGGTCAAAATTGTTATTAGCAAAGAATTACACAGCATTTTTAGTGTTATCATGTATCAATACAAATTCTTTTTTTCTTACCTACTTTTTGAATAATCTGCTTTCCAACACATGACAAGAAAACACCCAGTTTGGTATGTTTAGTTTAAAAGATTTTATTTCTTTTCAGTAAAGAGTTGTAGAGATGTTATTCTTCTCTGATATTTGTCTTCATGGAGAGAGAGAGGAGGGGAAACCCTTTGTTGTTCGCCCCTGTGATGAAGAAGAAGACGCATTAAACGTCAAAAATAAACGTGTCGGACTTTAACTTCACAACAAAGGCTCAGTGTTTGGTTTGGTTGTTCTCTCTGTGAGTTTGATTTGTTCTTTCTCTCATGTTGAGCTCACACTCACCTCCATGAATCCAGGCATGTTCTCTATGATCAGCTCCTGGTTCTTCTCCTGCTGCTGCCTCCTCCTCCTCCTGCTCCTCCATGTGATTCCTACACCCAGCATGCAAAGCACCAACACGGCTGCTCCCACACCCCCTGCTATGGCTGAGACCAGCGTGGGCTGACTGTCAGGACTCTGTGGAGCACTTTGGTCTGCAGCCTTCAGCGTGCTGGAACCAGGGAGGGGCTGAGCCTCCAGCAGGTCAGAAATATCTGAGCACAGAAGAAGAAGAAGAAGAAGAAGAAGAAGAAGAAGAGTGAGTCTGTGTTGGAGTCCTGCTCCTCTTCAGTGTCTGAATGATCCTCACCTTCCAGACTGAAGAGGAAGAACGCGTCATCTCCTTTGATGTACTTTCTGCTCTTCAGTCTGCTGTGGGTGATGTAGGTGCTGGTTCCGTATCCTGGACCCCGGTAGAAATAGCTGCCGTCTGATGAAGTCACTTTAGAGCCCACCGTCCTGGGATCATCCCAGTAATGCTCAGTGCCTGTGGACAAAAACACCCCACCCACAAAACACTTTAACAGTGGATTCATAAAAAGACCATAGTCATATTGACCCAGTGTTGTTGATCACATGTACAGTCCTTCTCAACATTATTGACCCCCCATAAAGTTTAAGTTCATAATGTATAACATCTTATGAAAAAAAAAATCAAGAGAAACTTTTTTTTTCTATCATGCGAACATTCAAGAACTTGAACAATTTGCAAAAAAATAAAGGGAGAAAATATCGGCTGAGAAGTGCAAGAAGCTTAAAGATGTCTACAAATAACCTTTGGAGGCTGTCGTCACTGTCAAAGGGTTTGCAACCAAATATTAAAGAGGGGGATGCAACTAAATATTAAAGAGGAGGTGCAACCAAATATTAAAGAGGGGGATGCAACTAAATATTAAAGAGGAGGTGCAACTAAATATTAAAGATGAGGTGCAACCAAATATTAAAGAGGGGGATGCAACTAAATATTAAAGAGGAGGTGCAACCAAATATTAAAGAGGGGGATGCAACGAAATATTAAAGAGGGGGATGCAACTAAATATTAAAGAGGAGGTGCAACCAAATATTAAAGAGGGGGATGCAACGAAATATTAAAGATGAGGTGCAACCAAATATTAAAGAGGGGGATGCAACTAAATATTAAAGATGAGGTGCAACCAAATATTAAAGAGGGGGTCACAGCCAAATATTAAAGAGGGGGTGCAACCAAATACTAATTCTCTGATGCATGAATTATAAAAAGTCAGTGTCAGGATTTTCCCTTGAGTGTTTTTATTTGTCTTAAGATATGAAAACAAGTTTTCCATTTATTTTTTCTAAATATTTGCAACTGAGAATTCAACAGAGAACAGTGTGAATGTAATGTAAATATGACTTTTTATTATTTGACTTCTTTTCTTTCCCAATTTTTTTTGGGGTAATTTCATGAATAATCTTTTTTTAATGCTTTGCGAAACACTTAAACTCTCTTTCATCCATTTTAACACTGAACGATTTATAGTTTATAAGCTTTTTCACCCTCAAATGTTTGTCAATAACTTTTTAAAATACATATTTATATGTTTGGAAAAAATTGAAAACATTTTTTCAGGCCCTAAGAAGAATAAAAATATCCTAACACAGGCTAATAGAAATTTCCCCCACATGAACCATTGAATTTAGGAGTAAATAACTTTTAAATAGGCATCCACTGTATTGACCACTATGCACCACAGGGTTAAAGAGGGGGGCGCAACCAAATATTAAAGAGGGGTGACATTATTGCTGCACGTGCTGTTTTTTTGTTTCTTCTTTAAGATTACAATATTTAAGTTGAATAAACATTTTTTGAGTTGCTTAGGGTCTCTAATTAAAAGATCCTGGTTAGATACATTTGGCACATTTGCATATATTTCTGACAATATCATAGCAGTTGTGCAAAAATCTGAAGGGGTGTCACTAATGGTGAGCAGGACTAAACTAAATAAGGCGCCTCGTACCATCAGAGGACATCTTGTCAGGGTCTGTGGTGACCATTCGATGCATGTTCATCTGCTGCCTGACATCAGACTGCTGATCCATCAGGGCCATTGTTGCCATTTGCCAAGGACAGGGCCACTTGAGTTTGTGATCATTGGGGCCTGAGGTCAGGTGGAAGTAGGTCCCCACGTAGCCTGGACGGTCACTTCTTCCATTGAGGTACACACCGACCTGCACGCCAAAGAGTTTAAGATGGAAAAGATGACTTTGAATCAAAAGTTACTGTAAACATGGTGTTGACTGTGGCTCAGGTCGCTGTGCTCAAATGAAAGCAGGATTAAAAATGAGTATGACATTACCTGGAAGGAGTATCCTGCTGGTGAGAGGAAGCGAGGGCTGTACAGTTTCCTCCCCTCTGGAGTGGTGGCCATCAGGTGGGTTATGTTGCGGATGTGCCAGACGTGCTGAGGACACTTTGAGGAGGACAGGTTGATGTCATCCAGAGAAAAACCTCCTGTGGACGGACTGTTTCCACGCACTCCCTCAAACACCACCCGGGACTTCTGTGTCACATTCAGATTGATGTTATGCAGCTCCCAGGAGCCCATGACGCCTCCTGTGAAAACAACAGACGGGTTGTTGATGTTTACAGTCACACACAGAGACACATATGAGTTTCTATTCTCACTGTGATAAAGATTTATTACCTGAGATACTCTTGAAGAGCTTCATTCTACCACCCGGGCTCTCCTCCTCGTACTCTCGTACCCAGATGTTGAGGACATCGTCAGCTGCTCCGCTGTTATGGAGGAAGAACTGCAGACACTGAGCTCCAGGTTTGGGGAAAAGCCAACGACTCTCCAGAAACGCACGCTCACCAGGTTGAGCAGAGGCTGTGCTGAAGTGCATGAAGTAACCTTTCTCTGAAGACAGGGGGAGAGAAAACAAAGGGGGGTTTGGGTGCAGAATTTAATCATACAACTTTAACAGGCAAGAAGCATCAAATCCTCCATGACTTTAGAGAAAAGGAGCCAACACCAGCTGACACAGAGGCTGGTTATTGATCAAATCTAAGAAGTGAATCATAAAGTTATGTCTGAGCTTCTTATGTCACAACCTTTGGAGTAAACTTTCGATGAACTGTGTGCAATTAATCATTTATAAATAGTAGTGTTCATGATAAAACTCTGGTGCAGCTCTGATCTGCCTGCTCTGTAGTTTTCCAGTTTGTTTTTATTCCCTCCGTTCCTGTCATCTTTCAGAAAGAAGAGAGCAGAGGAGAAAGAGGAGAGAAGAGGTGGTGCAAAGGAGGAGGTGGTGGGACAATATGAAGCTGGAGCTCTCACATGCAGAGGTAAAAATCAAACCTAAAAGTCTTAAAAACTGCCTGAAAAAGGTAAATATAAATTTAAAAAGCATCACTTTCATATTTTAATTCAGCGATTGATTTATACAAAGGGAACCTGCTTCATTTTCTTTTGTTCACTTGTGTCTTTACAGCTGAAACGTATCAGGAGAATCATGAACGTCGACTTCAACCAGGATCAGAAACAATCCTCGTCTCTTCACACTGACTTTAGCCCCATCAACATTAAAACAGTCTGACATATAAAAAATCAAAGGATGAAAGGGGCTTTTCTGTTCTATATCTTCATTTTTCTCCATTATGGTCCAGTAGAAATTGAATTGTGATTTTGTGATGTAAATATGGGTCTGCATTGTTTTCAGTACAGCTACACAAAACATAAAACCAGTTCTGTTCCAATAAATACTTTAATCATGAGGGTTTAATTCTGCAGCTGAAAAAGTGTCTTTTTAAAACAGAGTCTACTTTTCATCCACATTTGACTAAAACACAGTCTGGGTCTTATTAGAGATGGGCCGATACCATTTTTTTACATTCCGATCCGATCCGATATTTTAAAATTTAATTGTGCCGATACCCGATACTTACCGATACTGTAGGCAATATAGTAAAACCATTGACTTTATATAGCAGTGAAACACAAATAAAAATGTCTCAATTTCAAGCCATTTGTTAAATAGCGTTGCAACAACCTGAGTGCAATATGTAATGGCATTGTATGAAAATGGTATGAAAATTTGAGCTCGCGGTTATTGTGACCAAAATTACCACGGTTTTCGGTATTATGTGTTCAATATGTTCAGAAAGCACTGACAGACCTAAACAAACTAAAATAGTTGAAAACAATCTAACTGTGTTGATTATATTTCAAAATTGTGGGCAAAACCTTATCAAAAGTGCAACTATTAACATCATAGGTTCAGCATGTAAACAGCTGTTTTCGCCCGACTGTGTCGCAGAAACACGTTCTACAGAGCAGATCGCACCAAACAGGAAAAAGCCTCGAGACAAAGCATCCGATCATTTCAAAATAAAACACCATGTTCCTGCTCCAAACTTGAGCAGACACTTGAGAATAACTAATGTAGGGAGCAGGAACATGGTGTTTTATTTTGAAATGATCGGATGCTTTGTTTGTTTCGAAGCTTTTTCCTGTTTGATACGACCTGCTTTGCAGAATGCGTTTCTGCGGTACAGTCGGGCAAAAACAGACTCGCAGTGAAACAGTTGTTGCTGCTGTCAGTGTCTCCTGAAGCAGACGCTCAGTGGCGCGCGCTGAGTGAACGCTCTGACTGAAAAGAGCGGAGCTCAGCGCAGCAGATGCTTCATGTGTGAATCTGGGATTTTATTAGAGGGATGATAATCTGCTGAGCGCTGTGGACTCCTGCTGCCGCCATGATTCAATTTCTAATCTCAATAAAGTTCAAACGGAGGCTACACAGTGCACCTGCGCAGCTAGTTGAGGAGATTCTGATCAAGATGGGAAACCACGGTTTTTGACATGACGACGGTAATTGACAATTGTAGTTGTTTAGCCTGGAGTTGTACCAGCTCCCCGTGTTCTTACTATTCGTGCTCGCTATTTAGATGCTTGATCAAATTGGTGGTATTGTACGTCGAAAAGCTCTTTCCACCCCTCTGAACCATTGTTTCACACACATTGCACTTTGCGTGGCTACTTTTCGGCGTCTCAACTGAAAAGAAATCCTCACTTGAGAAGCCATGCTGTGCCGCTCACAACCAAAACACCCCTCTCCCTCTGTTCTGCCAGCGTGCTTGCACTGCGCTGTGTGTGTGCGTCATCACGTTAAGACTACGCCTCCTGCACATGTGGTGTGTGAGTGAAGGAACGCTGCAGGCTGCAGCACAGGCCGCTATTTGTTTAATATCGGATCGGGTTTCATGCCTCATGCTCCGATACTTGCCGATACGTAAATTAATTCAGATCGGCACCCGATACCGATACTATATCGGTATCGGCCCAACACTAGGTCTTATTAGTGCTCCCTGATTCTTTTACCATAAACACAATTTTCCACTGTGTTTACCCTTTGACCTTTACAATATAACAGGGTAAGAAATAAACTACATCTTGAGGAGGGTTTTATTTTTCTGATATTCTTATATATGGTTCATAATAGGCCCATTCACATTTATGGTATCTAAGTACAATTATTTACTATATCAAGGTCCAACGTGTTTACTCAAGTTCATCTGAGATTTTCTTCCCTACATTTCTCTCTGACCCTCTGAGAAACTTGCTCTCTGTCAACACCTGCACCTGCACTCCCTGTAAGACACACACTCACACACACACATTCACATGCACACACATACAGCTGACCTCATATCCTCAGAACACACACACACATGAGAACAGCTGCCTGTGAATCCTTATCTGAGTTCCCATACACATGCGTACACACACACACACACACACACACACACACACACACACACACACACACACAAACATAAGCACCTGCAGAGGACAGTGACTCTGGACTGTACACCTCAAGATGTTTTTTTTAATAGCCAATCAAATGCCTGGGGATATAAAAAAATAGAAATTGTCCCCAAAAGCAGCCAATAAATAATGTGAATGTGTTGTCTACAGTTATTAGAAACTCCCACATGAAATTGTAAAAAAATTGATGCACAATCTGATTTCTTCAGTTCGACTCTGCAGACCTGAACTCCTTGTCACTTTTTTTTGCTAATAAAGTGACCTGTGGACTTAACCTGCTGGACTCCTGCAACTTTCTGACTTAGTGCAATTTTTGGGATTCTACACTTAGTGCAGTTTTTGAAAGGATCTGACTCTGATTGGAGGGTCTTTAAACTTAACCGCAGGATTTAACTGAACCACTGCCCAGAAGGGATAGTGAGTGATTTTAATCCAGAAAAATACACAACAATCTATTGAAGTTACTGGAACTGAAGGATGTAAGCAGGTGAAAGTTTTTTTTTTCTGTGTGTGAGGGAGAAAAATAAAATCAATGTAAGATGTGATGCTCTTTTGTTAGTTAGAAATAAATAAAAAAAGATAAAATCTAAAAAGGAGCTGATTTTCTGATAAAGTCTTCAGCTTCAATTGTCACACAACTTCCTGTCTGTGTAACCTGCAGAGATGATCTTATGCAGTGTTTTTGTATCAAATGAACTACAGGGAGACAGGTGGATGCTTCTCTAAGGTTTGGATATAAGGCACAAGTAGAGAACTGGTTTTGATTTGATAAAAATATCAGCCATGACATGAATATACTATATAATCGGGAGAAATTACAAGCCAGGAGTGCAGAGGGGTCAAAAAAGTGGCGCTCTGAATCAGTAGTGTTGGCATGTTTGCCTCCTGTTCAACCTCAACATGACCCCCCTGAGCCACCGTACACCACCTGGACTTCACTTCCACTTGTACACTGATGATACCCAGCTCTACATTTCATAAAAAACATCACTGCTGCTGTTTTTTCCATCCTCACAAAGTGACTTCATGACATCAAAGACTGGATGAAGAGAAACTTTCTTAAACTCAGCAGAGATAAACCTGAACTCATTCTCTTTGGCTCTGAGCAGCTGGAGTGTCTGTAAAGTTAAATGTTACCTTTGCACTGTCCCATGTTGGAGAAGTCTGTCTCAGGGCCTCCACTCACAGAGCTGCTCTGTTCCCACCGTCTGTCTCCAGGACCCTGGATCATCCCACAAACGTTGTCCTCCTCAAAGTCACAGCTGTCTACGAAGGTAGACGACTTGGCTGTGGGGGGAAAAAAAGGACAAAAAAAACATGAAGGCAGAATCATTTTTATTGAGGTCTTTGATCAAGATTCATTACTCCTCACTAACAAATGCAATGTTTCACATTTACACATAATTTGGAGATGATCATTTTTATATTAATAATATGGACAGTGTATATTCAATGAATTGTACCATCTTCTGCATTAGGCATCAACTGAAAACTTACTTTCCAAACCAATGAGCATCAAATTTCAGAATTTTAACAGCACATCCTATTCCTGATCATTTATGTATTTTTTTGCTTTCATCTTCATACAGGAAACTTTAAGGTTTGGAGGAAAATGTCCCTGAACATTTTTTTTTTGAAAATTTAAAGCAGTGATTTTTCAACCAGTGGTATATTTTAGTGGGTTGTGGGCCTCTGACCAAAAACAAGCAAACAAAAATTTAAAAAAAATTTAAAAAAAGAATTGAGAAAAATAATCCTGTGCTTTTCTTTTGTGGTCACTACAGTGGACACCTATTAAAAAGTTATTTACTTCTGAATTCAATGGCTCATGTGGTGGAAATTCATATTAGCCCATGTCAGGGTATTTTTATTCTTCTTAGGGCCTGAAAAAATGTTTTCATTTTTTTTCCCAAACATGTATATATTTTAAAAAATGTAAGGACAAACATTTGAGGGTGAAAAAGCTTATTAACAATAAATTACTCAATGTTAAAATGGATGAAAGATAGTTTAAATGTTTCACAAAGCATCAAAAAAAGATTATTCATGAATTTACCAAAAAATAAAAAAAAATTAAAAATTAAAAAGAAATAGAAAAAAAGTCCAAAAAAAAAGGAAAGTCATATTAACATTGAGTTGACAGTGTTTTATGCTGAATGCTCAGTCACAAGTACTTCAAAAAAATGGAAAACTTTTTTTCACGCCTTAAGTAAACACTCAAGGGAAAAATCCTGACACTGACTTTCATAATTCATGCATTAGAGGGTTAAAGGAGGAGTGTTATCTATTCACACTCTGTAACTGTAGTGTGTCATCGATCCTGTCTATTACATTGAAGATCTACAAAGTTTTTAATCTGATAGTTTAGCACTGCAAAACACAAGCTCAACACCAATTACTCGAGGAAAAGATTTTCTTGTGTTGCTGACAAAGGAGGATAAACCCCCCCCGAGTCCCACAATGTGTTTGTAAATGAAAGCTTGAAGCTTCTTTCAAAGATAAACTCATTAACTACTTTTGAAGATGCCTGCAAAACTTGGAGATATCAAAAAGTGTCCTTTCATGAAACTAATTGGAGAAGTTGGACATTTGGTTTGCAGCTTTAGGGTTGAAAATGTATCCCAAAGCTAGTCCTGTTGAGAAACACTGATTTAAAGTAGCATTTGCGGGAGTTTCTAGTCACTTTTGCTGCTGCCAGCTCTTCTATGGAGTAACGAGGAGAAAGAGAGAGCCCTCAGTGAAACGTTTAGTCAATTATCTGACAACAGTGGAGCGAGTGCCTCTCAGCAGGGCAAGAAAAAAAATCAGCTGTAGAGTCCAAACAAAGGGGGTTATATAATGTCTGAGCATTCATAATCTCAGTTATCATTTCAAGGAACTCACTTATGTAATAGATCTCAGTCAGAAAACCTTTGATCAAGGAACACATTATCATCTTATTAGCATTTATGATACAATAACTCAGGGTGATGTTCTTTGAAAAACACAAAAACACAGTATAATAAAGCTGCTGTGTGTGAGAGATAAAACCTTGAACCATGCAGCCTGAAATTAATTATCTGAGGCTTATTAATAAAGCTTATCAAATCTAGATTGGTATTTATTGGTATCAGTTTGTGTTGGATTAACTTCAACCTTAATGGCACCCCCAGCAGATAAATCTCATTTCATCGGGACATTTGGTTAATTATTAAATCAAACATTCACAAGACAGGCAAAACATTTTTAACAACTTGATGCCAGATCAAACAAACGTAACAAACCTGACCTGCTGTGATGACAAAATGTAAATCTAATTTACTTGTCAAGTTTCTTGAAATAAGAATAAAGTCATAGGGAACATTAACAGATTCTTTTTTACTGATAACAAACAACTAAGGTGTAATTTTTATATTTTTCTGTCATGAAATAAGACACTTTTCAGGACTCGTCAGGTGAATGTGACTCATATTAAGTTAAATAATAAGACGTCTAACACTTGCTTAGATTACAGTTTTTGCAGTGTGATGTTTTTTCAGAAAATGTCACTGGTAAGATTTTCAAGTTTTTTTTTTTTTTTTGCTCATCTTCATGTCAGCCATTGTTAATAAAACTACCATTAATATTTTAAAGACTCAGCATTGGATGGGAAGTTTGATACAGATATGATTCCTGCTGTTTAAGCACAATCATAAGTCTTGTCATGTATTTTTTTTATTAGTATTTTATTTATATCTAAAGTATCTATGCTGTTTGCTCCATTTTTTCAAGGGTCAGGTCAAGCAGCAGTATCATTGTATGTATCAACTTCGAGTTTTTGGTATATGGGTCAATGACGTGACGTCCCTTTTTTGTGTCTGAGTGCAATATTTCCTTCCATCATGAATTGAGTATTTCATCACATGTATTTCTTTATTCTATGAAACCTGTGTTATTTGAACACATCTTTAAACTATTAAAATATAACATGTTTTTTTGTGTTTTGGTTCCTCAAACCCCCAAAATGTCAGGTGGTGTAACCGTCCTGACAAGTATCCACAGTAATTAAACTCTGAAAATTGAATGTCAGTTCTTGTAAATGGAAATTAAAAATACAGTGGCATTATTTTATGCTTGAACCTTTTTAAATAAAACATTGTTTGCAAATGAAAAGAATTTTAAAGCTGTTGAGAAATTTAAAAAACTTTTGTCCCGTATTTTTCACCTCGTCAAATGTCAGGGTGGTGCAACCGTAACATTAGACTTTTATTTTAAAGTGAAGAGAATAAAACAGGAAACAGGAAACTGCATCAGCCAGAGGACCCCAAATGACATTTGTGACCAAGTGGAAAAGTTTGTAGATTTCTCTGAAATACTGATAAAAAAGGTTTTTTCACTTCATTGGTGACTGGAACAATTTCCATGTCAGGTGGTACAACCAATGTAATAATGTGAAATGTTATTTTAATATCAAATTATTCATCTTATTCACAAATAAAGAAATAAAACACACAAAATGAAAATGTATGAGTCACTACAGACACTTGAGAGANTTGGTGACGATGGTTGGATCAGAGGCGACGTTGAAGGACGACTTGCTGTAATGCATCACTGAGCCGTAGTCGTAGGGAACGCCGAGCGCACTGGACACAGAGTCGTCCCTGGTTTTAAAGTTGTGCTCTTTACCTGAAGGAAAGAATGAAAAAGTATTTGTGAGAAAACAGCCTTTTTGACTCGTTACAGTTTGAGCCTTCACAGTTGATATTACCTGGTACAATCTGGTCCCACATGATGTCCACGTAGTCGTCCCGGTCGGCTCTGGACTGCTCGTGCCAGAAGCCCAGAGCGTGGAGGAACTCGTGCTCCACGGTTCCCAGACGGTCACAGTTGTTACCGATGGACAGACGCTGCTTCCCCATGTGCTGGTTTCCTACAGAGGACGAGCATCTACAGGTAGAGGGGAGGGTCATTAAACCATCAAACATCCAACAAACAGTGACTTTTAAGACTCTTTAACCCCTCACCCTGTTTCTCATCCCTGGACCCTAACTGTCATCCCTTCATCCATCACTCCTGTAACTTTTTCCTACCATTCCTCCATTTCCTGATACTTATCCTTTCATCTTTTCACCTCTCCATCTTTGGACCCTTACCTTCATCTCTTTAACTGTGCTATAATCACACGATCCATGATGTGCTGAAATCATCCTTCCATCTATCTATCCATCCCTATACCCCACCATTCCTCTTTTCCCTGATTCTTATCCCTTTACCCATTTATCCATCCATGTCTCTTCCCTATTTACCTGTAACTCTTTATCCCTCTATTCCTCAGACTTTACCTTCATCTCTACATCCGTTTAACTGTACTATCATCACTTCATCTCTGAACTACATCATCCATTCATTCATCTGCAAACCCTTCCTGCCATCCCTCCATCCCTACAAACCTCAGCATTACCCTGATCCCTTTATCCCTCTTCTCTAATTTCCTCATCCCCTCATTTCTACACCTCTCCCCTTACACCCATTCCCCTATTCTTTCATTCCTTTACCTTCATCCCCTCATTCCTCTTTTCCTCCCCTTGAGCCCTGCCCCTGCCCCTCTCTCCCTTCATAGATCCAGTGACCTTACCCTTTATTAACCCTAATTTTGAGTTATCCCTGATCCATTTTTATCCATCCACCCTTACCTCACCCTCATCCCTTCATCCATCCATTCCTTGACCTCCACTTACTCCCTCACCCTTCTTTCACTCACCTCAACCCAAATGTACAGTTGTTTTAAGCAAATAGCTAATTATTCACAGCAGATGTGAAAACACAAGTAACTAGAAATTACAAAGTTGTTTCTTTTTTTAAATCTTTTGATTTGTATTTATGAACTAGAAAAGCAATTTCTGAAGAAATTGCGCTGTGAATGCAGAAGCTGAAGCAGCTTGCGCTGAACTGCTAATGCAGAATCCTGAATAAGCTGAATGACTGAATTTATCTGAAAATGGTTGAATGAATCTTGAAAAAGCTGAACTGCTGAATGCAAAATGTTGAAGGAGAACTCACGAACATGAACATGAAGACTTGGCTGAAAGGATGTGAAATAATGTCCAAAATGAAAAAATGAATGGGTGAATTGAAGACTAACTGGGAAAAAAAGGAAATCAATGAATCACAATGAAAGAATTTTTTATCCCTAGAAGTTGTGTGGGAATGATCAGAATTATCAGATGTTTGAGACAGTGAAGTGTATGTGTGTGTGTGTGAGAGAGAGAGAGAGCTTGTGTGTGTGTGTGTGTGTGTGTGTGTGTGTGTGTGTGTGTGTGTGTGTGTGTGCGTGTGTTTGTGTGTGGGTATATGTTTGGTGTACTGGTGTGCTGTGTGTTGGTCAGTGATGCAGAGAAACAATCACTTGAGTATCTTTCTTCATCAGTGTTTTGATCTGTAGGTATAAACAGGTGTGTCAGATCACAGGTCTCCATGGTAACCTGCTCGTTAGGCTGTTTGAAGCTGCAGCTGTTTGATTTAACTGACAGACAGTTGATGAGGAGCTGGATTTGAGCCAGGGACAAGGGTGCGAATATCCATAGGCTGCGCAAAATCCTTAAGGGCTAGCAGAAAACCAAAACCACCNTGTGTGTGTGTTTGGTGTGTTTGTGTGTGGGTATATGTTTGGTGTGCTGGTGTGCTGTGTGTTGGTCAGTGATGCAGAGAAACAATCACTTGAGTATCTTTCTTCATCAGTGTTTTGATCTGTAGGTATAAACAGGTGTGTCAGATCACAGGTCTCCATGGTAACCTGCTCGTTAGGCTGTTTGAAGCTGCAGCTGTTTGATTTAACTGACAGACAGTTGATGAGGAGCTGGATTCAAGGAGGTGGACAGGGTGTGAATCTCCTCTAGCTGCGCAAAATCCTTAAGGGCTAGCAGAAAACCCAAACTACCATGAGATTCGCAAGGCTCAGAAGTATC
>RPOG01004232.1:0-21824 GCA_008086565.1 Thalassoma bifasciatum
AATAATGCCACTGTATTTTTAATTTCCATTTACAATAACTGACATTCAATTTTTAGAGTTTAATTACTGTGGATACTTGTCAGGACGGTTGCACCACCTGACATTTTGGGGGTTTGAGGAACCAAAACACAAAAAAACATGTTATATTTTAATAGTTTAAAGATGTGTTCAAATAACACAGGTTTCATAGAATAAAGAACATCTTCAAACTGTGATGACAGAAAAACTTTCAGCTGCTCTGACAGGAAACTGTACTTTCATCCTGCAGTTCTTCACTCGGCCTCTGGGTGGCGTCCTGCTGCAAACTGAAGCTCAGAGACTTTAGAGGAATAAAAAAAAACAACTTTAAACCTGTTAAACTCTGGGAGTTTGACGAATGTAGAGAATAAAAATAAACAAGAAGCTTCAACAAACATTGATTTAAAATGACTTTACTGTTTGAAGTGAAACATTTTTTTCAGTTTTTACAAGTATAAAAATTAAAAACTTTTTTTTTTTAGATGTATTACCCCCAATGACCAGTCAAACTTTTGATTTTGACTTTATCATCTCAAAATTTTAAACTATGACCTCATCATTTTGACTTTATCTGTAAAAATAAAATTACTTTTCATATCACTACTTTAATTTTTTTCATCTCAAAATTTCTTCCTTAACTCTGAATTTTTAAAAAATTTGTCTCAAAGATTCAACTTTTCATTCCACAATTAAAAAAAACAAAACAATTTAATCTCAAAATTTCAACTGTTATGACAGGATTAAAAAGTATTATCTTAAAATTTTTGACCTTCAATCTCAAAATTTCTACTTTTGTCTCAGAATTTAAAATTTGATCCCAAATTTTGATTTTTTAAAATCTCAAATTTCATCATAAAATCTAGGAATTTAAAGTTCTTTACTGCAAATTTTCAGCTATTCATCTCACAACGTTGTTTTCTTTTATCTCAAAATTCGTCCTTGACTCTTTGAAGTTGAAATTTCATCCCAAAATTTCAACTTTTACCTTTCAATTTAAAATTTTTATCCCAAAATTTTGCCTTTTCATGTCATTCGTTCGACTGTATCTGAGAAGTTTGACTTAAAATGACTCTAAAAATTTTTTTAAATTATTTTTATTGTTTTGACTGGAGGAATTGGGCTTCCATAATAATTTATTATCATGCTTCAATAAAAAGAAAATATAAAATATAAAACCACGCTGAGAAAAACTGGGACATTATTTTTACTAAATGACAAAAAGGACGTTTGTTCACGTTTGTTTGGACAAAAGTAAAAAGTGTTTTTCCATCTTTATTAATTATGTAATTGAATAATATCAATTATTATTATCAGCTTTAACTCGTCGTCTCCAGTTTTGGCGCTCGCTCTCTGTGGGAAACAGTCGTGGAAACCGTGGATCGTCTCTGGAGCTTTGGAAATCTCCAGGTTCGTTTGTTAAGGTCACGTGACCCTGAGACTCTGATCTTTGTCAAAAACAGAAACATAAACTTTTTCTTTTTCTTTTTCTTCCTCAGTTTCTCCGTCCTGAACGAGACGAAGTTTCAGAGCCGCTGGGAGCGAGCGGAGATGAGGAGGCGGAGCTTCCTGCTGCTTTATTACCTGCTCAGGTCGCCGTTCTACGACAAATACTCAGAGTGAGCGCCGCACCACTGTCGTCACTTTAACCACCCCACTTTAACCCCCCACTTTTACTGCCCCACTTCAACCCCTCACTTTAAACCCCCACTTTAACCCTCACTTTAAACCCCCNAAATTACGGGACAAAAGTTTTTTACATTTCTCAACAGCTTTAAAATTCTTTTTATTTGCAAAGAATGTTTTATTTAAAAAGGTTCAAGCATAAAATAATGCCACTGTATTTTTAATTTCCATTTACAATAACTGACATTCAATTTTTAGAGTTTAATTACTGTGGATTCTTGTCAGGACGGTTGCACCACCTGACATTTTGGGGGTTTGAGGAACCAAAACACAAAAAAACATGTTATATTTTAATAGTTTAAAGATGTGTTCAAATAACACAGGTTTCATAGAATAAAGAACATCTTCAAACTGTGATGACAGAAAAACTTTCAGCTGCTCTGACAGGAAACTGTAGTTTCATCCTGCAGTTCTTCACTCGGCCTCTGGGTGGCGTCCTGCTGCAAACTGAAGCTCAGAGACTTTAGAGGAATAAAAAAAAAAAACTTTAAACCTTTAAACTCTGGGAGTTTGTCGAACGTAGAGAAGAAAATAAACAAGAAGCTTCAACAAACATTGATTTAAAATGACTTTACTGTTTGAAGTGAAACATTTTTTTCAGTTTTCACAAGTATAAAAATTAAAAACTTTTTTTTTTTTTTTAGATGTATTCCCTCATTGACCAGTCAAACTTTTGATTTTGACGTTATCGTCTCAAAATTTTAAACTGTGACCTCATCATTTTGACTTTATCTGTAAAAAATGACTTTTCATCTCACTACTTTAATTTTTTTCATCTCAAAATTTCTTCCTTAACTCTGAATTTAAAAAAATGTCTAAAAATTTAAACTTTTCATTCCACAATTAAAAAAAACAACAATTTAATCTCCAAATTTCAACTCTTATGACAGGATTAAAAAATGTTATCTCAAAAATTTTGACCTTCAATCTCAAAATTTCTACTTTTATCTCAGGATTTAAAATTTGATCCCAAATTTTGATTTTTTAAAATCTCAAATTTCAACATATAATCTAGGAATTTAAAATTCTTTACTGCAAATTTTCAGCTTTTCATCTCACAACGTTGTTTTTTTTAATCTCAAAATTCGTCCTTGACTCTTTGAAGTTGAAATTTCATCCCTAAATTTCAACTTTTACCTTTCAATTTAAAATTTTTATCCCAAAATTTTGCCTTTTCATGTCATTCGTTCGACTGTATCTGAGAAGTTTGACTTAAAATGACTCTAAAAATTTTTTTTAAAACTATTTTTATTGTTTTGACTGGAGGAATTGGGCTTCCATAATAATTTATTATCATGCTTCAATAAAAAGAAAATATAAAATATAAAACCACACTGAGAAAAACTGGGACATTATTTTTACTAAATGACAAAAAGGACGTTTGTTCACGTTTGTTTGGACAAAAGTAAAAACTCCTCTCTCCAGTTTTTCCATCTTTATTAATTATGTAATTGAATAATATCAGTTATTATTATCAGCTTTAACTCGTCGTCTCCAGTTTTGGCGCTCGCTCTCTGTGGGAAACAGTCGTGGAAACCGTGGATCGTCTCTGGAGCTTTGGAAATCTCCAGGTTCGTTTGTTAAGGTCACGTGACCCTGAGACTCTGATCTTTGTCAAAAACAGGAAACAAACTTTTTCTTTTTCTTCCTCAGTTTCTCCGTCCTGAACGAGACGAAGTTTCAGAGCCGCTGGGAGCGAGCGGAGATGAGGAGGCGGAGCTTCCTGCTGCTTTATTACCTGCTCAGGTCGCCGTTCTACGACAAATACTCAGAGTGAGCGCCGCACCACTGTCGCCACTTTAACCCCCCCACTTTAAGCGCCCCACTTTAACCACCCCACTTTAAGTGCCCCTCTTTAACCTCCACTCTAACTGCCCCACTTTAATCCCCCTCTTTAACCCCCTCACTTTAACCCTCCACTTTAACCCCCCACTTTAACCCCCACACTTTAACCCCCCACTTTAACCCCCCACTTTAACCCTCGCTTTAAACCCCCACTTTAACCCTCGCTTTAAACCCCCACTTTAGTGATATTTGATCAATGTTTGTTTTTGTGCAGAGAAAAAATCCTCTTCCTGCTCCGAGCTCTGGCTGATCATGTTCCAGGAATCGGACTCATCGCACGTGAGTTAAAAAAAACATTTCTGCTTCGTTTATCTGATTTTTTTATACTCAGGATTAGAAACATGCTGTAAAAAAAATAAAAAAAATTACAGTTACATAGTCATGAATTTAAAAGAGTAAAGTCAAGCGATTTGTTTTTTAAAAATTCTTCCTTTTGATTCCTGAATTTGACCTCACAAGTCAAGAAACTTTATTTTTATTTAATCTATGAATTTTTCCCCTCAAATTTAAGAACTTATTCATTTAGATCTATGACTTTATTCCTGTTGATAAATGACTTTGTGGTTATTTATTAAGTCTATGAATTTATTCTGATAAAATGTGATTTTATTATTTTAAATCAATGACTTTATTTCTTTAAATCTTTGACTTTATTCCATTAAATCTATCTAAGACGTTAATTATGTTAATGCAAGATTTTATTATTTTCAATATATAACTTTAGTATTAATGAGAATAGTCTTGTATTTTTTCATTTTTTCGTTTTTTTTTTGGCTTTTTAAATCAAAACTGCCTTTGAAGAAATGGAAAAAAAAAAATCAGCTGCAGTTCCCTGAGTCTCCACCAGAGGGTGTTAGTCTCCACAGAGCTCAGTGTTAAAATCTTATATTTCCTGAATCAAGGGTTTATTACGACTCGTGATATAGTGATAACTGTTTCCTGTCTTCCTTTAGGTCCTCTGATGGATTACCTTCCCTCCTGGCAGAAGATTTACTTCTATAACTGGGGTTAAACCTGCGTCACGTGACCCCGTCGACCCCGTCTTTGGTGTTTGAGGACCGCGCCGGCCTGAGGCAGAGACTGACGGACGTCCTGATTGATTTTCCTGCAGAAATAATCCTGATAATATTTTTGTAATTGTTTTTTTTTTTTTTTTTTTTTTAATAATCTCGCTCTCAGGTTTTGTTTCTGACTCACAGAAAACGTTTGGAGGATTTCGTTCTCGGAGCTGAAAGTTTTTTTTTTTTTATCACCACAGATTTCTCACTGAAGCAGCTTTGAAAGACGGGAGGAGTCTTTTATTTTGGCGGGATCCTGTGTGTGTGTGAGGAGAAATCGCTCAGAGTCTGATCAGGAGTTTCAAAGACAAACTTCTGTAGATGTGGCGCCCCCTTGTGGACAGTTTGTAAACAGTCACATGTGTCACGAGTGTGAAAATGTGAGAAGAATCTCGTTTTTTTTCGGGTTTTTATCCGATTAAAGAAAGTTCCTCTGTCAAAGAAAATAAACAGCACAAATAAAGAATATTATGAATTAAAAAACAGAAACATCTGAGCTGCAGTTTCAGCTGTTAAATATAAAATTACAGAGAAAATAAACTTTGTCTGCGAAGGTTTTATTCTCTAATGGAGTCAAACAGAAAAATCTGCATTTATTGTTTGATAATCAGAAAAAATCTTAAATCCCAGTGATGTTGAAACGTAAATAAAAACAGAAAACAATGATTTTTAAATCCTGTTTTAAATATATTCAGTTGAATTCACTTTAAACTTTATTTTTCTTTGTTTAAAATTGTCACTTATTTTGAATTTAATGGTTCTTTATATATTTCTTTTTGTACCTGCTCCATCTGCTGTCTCAACTTGTTTAAAAACGTCTAAATAATTAAAAAAATAATAAAAAAGAAGGAAACTTTTTCATTTCTGTAATTTTGCTCTGGACGTGAAAATTATAATCCTGATTATTCTTGTAAATTTTTTACTTTGTTCCAGTAAACTGATGACTTTATCCCAGTTTTTTAATTATAGAAATTGTTTAACGTACATTTACAACTTTATTTTGTAACTGTACATAAACATTTTTGTAAATTAATTTATGATTTTATTCCAGTAAATTTATGACTTAATTTTTTGATATTGTGCAACAATATTCTCATACTGTAAGAGTTTATCCCAGCAAATTAATGGATTAAGACACTTAAATGTATATGAAATTATTCCAGTAAATTCACAAGTTTACCCCAGAAAATTGTTGATTTTATTCCAGTTAATTTATGATTTTTTTTCTTGTAAAAAACACAATTTTCCTCTTTCACTCACGACTTTATTCTAAAAAAAAAAAGTGACTTTTATTCTAGTTAGACAAAATTATTCTTATTCGTGTTTGACTCTGGTCTCGTAAATTAATGACTTCAATTATTTTATTGTATGAAATTATTCCAGGAAATTCATTTCCTTAATCCCAAAATATTCCTGATTTTTCTTCCCAGTAAATTTATGACTTAATTTTTTTTTTTTAATGCACAACATTATTCTCATAGATGTAAGAGTTTATCCCAGTAAATTAATGGATTAATAAACCTTAATGAATATAAAATTATTCCAGTAAATTTTAGACTTTATTCCAGTTAATTTATGATTTTTTTTCTTGTAAATTAACACAATTTTCCTCTTTCACTTACGACTTTATTCTAAAAAAAAAAAGTGACTTTTATTCTAATTGGACAAAATTATTCTTATTCATGTTTGACTCTGGTCTCGTAAAATAATGACTTCAATTATTTTATTGTATGAAATTATTCCAGGAAATTAATTTACTTAATCCCCCAAAAATTCATGACTTTATCCCAGTAAATTTATGACTTTATTCTTCATATTGGAGAAAATTATTCTCATAAATTCATGACTTTATTCCAGTTAATTTTGACTTTTTTTATGTTTATGTATAAAATTATTCCAGTAAAATTATTATTTTATTCTCATTTTGGATCAAATTGATCTGAAAAGTTGAACAAATTGAAGGTTTGACTTTAAAAAATGTTTAATTTGCTCTTGAATTGTGAACAGGATGATTTATTTTCCTTCATCAATCTGATATTTTTAATCTGATCAGATAATCTCTGAGTGTGGAGGCTCGACTGTCAGATCTAAGACAGAAAAAAAAAACAAAGATGAGACGATGACAGAAACGTTCCAGTAAAAACATAAAATCCTGTAAAACAGCAAAAACAGGTTTGAAGTCAGAGACGAGAGCGAAACTTTTTTTTTTTTCATCTTTATTAACATTTTAACAGAAGAAGTTCCTTTTGTCGCCTACAAATAAATAGTTTCATCTTTCAGTCCGAGTTGTTACGTTGTTCAGAGTTTAATCGAAGGTTGTGGACACGCGGGAAAGTACGACGCCCTGATCCTGCACAGAAAAAAAAAACACAAACCGGTTTCTGGACGACGTCACCGATCGGATCTTTAAATAACTCATGAACGTGTGAGAGGGAAACGACGTCATGCAGAAAAAACGTCACAGTCGCAGAAAAAAACCCAAAAGTTTTTCAAAGATGAAGCTTCAATAAAAAGAAAAATATTAAAAACATCAGCCGACGAGGATTTTATCTGTTTTTGAGATTTGGAAAAAAACATTTCACACACTAAGGAAAGTTTTTCTGAATCCAGAGAAAGTTTAACTCACATGTTTTTGTCCAAATCTTTAATACAAGAACAAAAAAATCTTCCTCCTCTTCTGAAAAGTTTCAGTCTTTCCTAGATTTCCTAAAATCTGTGCTTTTCCACTTTCTTATTTTGAAACTGCAGTTTTTGACGCCTTAAAGGAGCCGTGTCCACCGGCATCAACAAATCTAATAAAACGATAAAAACAGATTTTTTAACTTTCATCAACCATCAGAAAAAAGGAGCAAGACTTTTGATGTTGAATTTAACGACAGAAAACGTTGTTGCAGTTGTTTTTTGGTGATAAATTTTCAGAGTGGAGTTTCTGATTAAAGTTTATAAACAGGGAAAGTAAAATAGTCCAGTTCTGAAAATAAACATCAGTCTCTTAATTAGTCAAACATGTTTGTGTCATGATTTCAGACCTGATTTAAAACCTTTAACCAGGAAAAATACGACATTTTCTTTACGGCAGGATCAGAACCAGGACTTTAGGGTGATTTTATCAAAGCTCGTTTCCAAAAGTTATAAAAATATGAGAATAAAAACACTTTATTAACGGCTTTATTTACGTTTCCTTTGTTTGCCAATATTAATTTGTAAATCTGAGATAAAAAGTCATGGTTAATGCACCGGAAAGTCAAAATTTTTGCATTTTACTGAGTAATTTTGACTTTAAAGCTCAACTTTTTGGACTATTTCATGTATTTGACTTTTAATCTTATAATTCTGACTTTTTATAACTGATTTGGAATTTTTCATAAATATGGCTTCAGAAATTTGGATGTTTTCATAATTTTGATATTTAATCTCATAATTTTGTCTAATCTCTTAATTTTGGACTTTCACATCATGTTAATTTATCTTAAATTCAGTTTTTTTTCATAATTTTGACATTAAATCTCATAATTTTGACATGGAATATCAAAAGTTTTACATTCAATCTCATAATTTTGTCTTTTTCTCTCAATTTTGGACTTTCACATAATGTTGACTTATCTTAATTTAAGTTTTTTTCATAATTTTGACACTTAATCTCATAATTTTGACATTTAATCTCATTATTTTGACATTTAATCTCAAAATTTTGACATTTAATCTCATAATTTTGACATTTAATCTCATAATTTTGTCTTTTCTCTTAATTTTGGACTTTCACATAATGTTGACTTATCTTAAATTTAGGTTTTTTTTCATAATTTTGACATTAAATCTCATAATTTTGACATTGAATCTCAATTTTGACATTTAATCTCATAATTTTGACATTGAATCTCAATTTTGACATTTAATCTCATAATTTTGACATTAAATCTCATAATTTTGACATTTAATCTCATAATTTTGTCTTGTGTTATCTCAAAATTTAGGATTTTCATAATTTTGTCTTTGATCCTAAATAGGAACTTTTTCTTAATCTTGACTTTTATTTCAAAATTTAACAAATTTAATATCTTAAAATTTTGACTTTTTTGATTTTTCAATAGAAAATTCTGACTTTTGTGTCTCAGAATTTTGTACTTAATAAAGACTAAAATAATTCTAAACAAACCTAGGTTTTAATATTTTTTTAAAACTCAGGAAATGAGCTTTCATATTGTTTTAAAGACTTTTATAGAAGGAAGAATTTAGCTTCAAATATTCCTGAATCTGCATTTTGAACTATTTTTATGTTTTTCAGAGTTTCTTTTGTGGATTCATTTGACAAAAATTGTTTTCTGCCTCATGTTTTTGTTTTTTTTATGAATGAAATGTCAATATCATGAGTTTTATTAAACTTTCATACGAATCAAATCAGCTCAGGAAACTTAAAAATGATTCAGAATAAATCCCAGTTAGATTATTTTAATAAAGTGTTGAGCCCTAAATCAAACGGAGCGGTGGACACGGACGCTTCAGTCGACTCAAACTGCAGCTTTCAAGTCTGAGGATAAATTTATTATTATTATTATTATCACGGTGATGAAGGAGACGAACATGAAAATGAGACGCAGTCAAAGTTCAAACGTGTGGAAGCAGAGAAAACGTTGATTTCATGAGCTGGGACTCTGCTCTGAATTAAAAAACTGACTTTATCTAACAACTATAAGACACTTCATGCTGATTTAACGTCTGTATTTACACGAACCCTCAACTCGTTCAACCACACCAGGTCTCATTACAGTCGTTTTATCATTTTCACACGGATTTCTGAGGAAAAGTTCCAGATTTTCACACAGAGGAAGATGAGTTTTCTGAAAAAGCTCCAAACTCCACTAACAAAAACGAGATTTAAACACAACACACACGAGGATGAGGAGGTGTTGCTCTTCTTCAGCCTTAAGTGGTTTTTTTATTTGAGATGTTTTGAGGTGAAACTGAAGCAGAACGAACCGTTTTAAAAACACAGAAACTAACTAAATGAGGCAGCGTTTAAAGTGAGAGCTGTGACAGAAAATTCATGTTTTTGTCGATGAGGTTTGGTGGCTTTAAAAATCATCTTCCTCTTTTTGTTTTCAGACACTGGAGGAGAAAAAAAAGAGTAAAATGCTTCTTAAAGAGATAGATCATGATAATAAATAAGCAGCTCGGACGTCAGAATATTTCACACAGATCCAGCTCATGAAACGCCTGAAATAGTGAGGACAGTTTGATGTAAATAAAAAAAAAAAAAAGTCTAAACATCCTGGATTTATGTTCAAATTAAAGTTTTAAAATATAAACCGCACCTGCTTTAAACATCACGATAAAACAAAGAAAAAATAAAAGCAAAGAAGTACTCGATAATAAGAATCCAAAAACAACACTTTGATTTCTTTAGGAGGAATAAAATCTTGTAGAATTAACTCTTGAAAACTAAGACCGAAAACTTACTTAAACATAACTCTGCGTTTAGAAAAGATTACACCCTTCTGTGGTTTAAGAAAATAAAACTGTCTGCAGATGAGAATGAGGAGAAAATACTGTCTCACTCTGGGAAAATGTCTCTATGAGAAGAGGACGAGTGAAGGAGGGAGGATCTTTTCCTCATGCAAACTTTCTTTCTTTCTTTCCGTTCGTCGTCGTCGTCGTCGCTCCGATCCTCCTGTCAGTCCGTTCGTCTCCACTCGTCTGTTAGTTCGTCCTCACGCCGCTCGCTGAAGTGTCGGTGGATCAGTAGGAGCCGTAACGATCCTGAGGAAACGATGGAAAAAGTTAAAAACAGATGAAAGTTACAGAAGAAGAAGAAGAAAATCCTCCCTGTGACTAAAACTCCTGCAGATTCTTTCCTGTCTGAGTGGAAACAAAGACTAAACGTAAACTCTTCATGCTGCAGCTTCTGTTTTAGCCTTTATCTAGGGTGCCCATATTCTGTTTCCCTGAAAAGAGGACTTTTTATATATTTATTCAATTATTTTCAATGAATTGAGCGCTCCAGTTATCATTTCCACACTAATTTTTTGGCTGTTTTATCCATTGACTGTATATAGAATAAACAGCGTGGCTCCGCCTGTCACCGTTCTACGTTTTTGAAGCCAAAAAACCCCGTTTCTCTAGCCGCCATTGTGCAGCCAGAGTCTGCGCAGTAGAGAATTTCTGGTGGAGCCAAGTAAAAAAGAGAAATAAAAATATTTATTTCTTCTTCTTCAGAAGGTTTAGTCTCCTTTTGGCTCTTTCCTGAAGTTTCTTATATCCCCGATAAAAACTACTCATGAACGGCAGCTGTCAACTATCGTAAAACGAAACTTATATCGCAGTTTTTAACGTCCAATAACTAATGAGAAACTAACTTCTCAGAAAAAAAACACCTGAACACCATGCAGCCAGATGACATCATCATACCACCTTAGAGTAAAGATGAGAGAAACGTTTCTACCAGGTATCGTAATTTTTTTAAGTTTTCCCGGCTCATATCTGGAATACATGGGGAGGCGGGGCTTATGACCTATACTGCAGCCAGACACCAGGGGGCGGGGCTTATGACCTATACTGCAGCCAGACACCAGGGGGCGGGGCTTATGACCTATACTGCAGCCAGACACCAGGGGGCGGAGCATCTGCTGGAGGCTTCAGTTTGAGCCGAACGTCGTTACGTCCACTCATTATACAGTCTATGGTTACGACCTTTTATTACCTTATTTATTCACTGCTATATTTCATTGTTGTTTTTTTTCCTCTCTATTGTTCCTGTTTTGCTTTTTTGCTCTTTTTTATGGTCTCATCATAGAGTCTTGCTCTGCCTGAGTTCTCTTCTCTTCTGCTTCTGTTTGGTCTGTATGATTATTAATTTTTATTGTTGTTCGCTGTTTGATTCACTGTTTGTTTGTTGTTGATTTTGCTGTGGATCTCTGCTGTATAGCACTTTGTGATCTGTTGTTTTTAAAGGTGCTCTATAGATAAAGTTATTATTATTATATAATTATCTTTGCTCGATGTCTGTGCGGAGGTTTCAGAATCTCACCTGGATTGTATTCATAACCCCGTTGGCGAGGACGGCCATCTTCCCGGCGACAGTCTTCACTCCTTGTTTGAACTGAGCGATGTCGGGGCCGGAGGGAAGGACGCTGTCGAAGCCTGCAGCTCGTCCTGACGGCGACAGGAGAAACGTGGTCGTCAGTATAGAGCTGAACGATTCGTGATCATGTGATCGTTAAAGCTGTGATTTTTTCCTGCTCCTGACTGACCCAGGATCTGTTATATCAGCTGTTTCACACACACCTGTCTTTGAGTGAGAGACTGTTGGAAAAATCCTTTTTTCTTTGGGATTGTTGTTGATTTTATTTTATTTAACTTGACATAATTAAGGAAACTTTGCACTGCATCATTTTTAAAAGTTAAGAGTCAAAGATAGACTCTCTCTGTTCTTCAGTTTTTAAAACTAAAAATACAATTTAAAAAGTCCAGTTCAGAAATAAAAAGAATAGGTTTTAGACTCTGGGTTTTGATAAAACTCACAATTCAACTATTTCTCTAAAAATCTTCTTTTTAATTTTTTTTTTGCCTTTTATTCTATGATGTTGTATTTATGTTGTAAAATTTTGACTTAAATCTTAAAATTTTTACTTTTTATAGCAAAATTTTAACTTTTTATCTCAAACTTTGCCTTTATTTCAAAACAGAGACTTAACTTAGTCTTAAAATTTTGACCTTAAATGAGAAACTTTGGACTTTTTCCACATAATGTTAAATTAATTTCTTAAACTCTGACAGTTTTTGACTTTTTGTCTCAGAATTTTGTCTTTATTTCTCAAAATTTCACTTTTCATACAAAAATATTGACCTTTTATTTCAAAGTTTGAAACAATTCTTACCTTCAGTTTTTATTTTCATCCTCACATTAGAGTAAAAGCTTTTGATGTTTCAATGGTTTGATGTAATTTTCTGTCAAGTTTGTAAATGTTGCTGTAAATTGTGAAAACTTCACTAAAGTTTGATTTAAAGAAAATCGTGAATTGAATTGAAATTGCTGTATCTGTCAGAAAAATCTCAATTAGATCTTTTTCTAAAACCGTTCAGCTCTAGTCGTCAGTGTTTTATTTTCTCTAACTTTAGCATCTTTGTGTCAGAGAACAGCAGCAGCACAAACACGTCTCTCACCCTTTTGGTCACTCCCGTCCCCGAACAGGTCGGCTGAGCTGATGGAGGAGCTTCCAGAGAAAGTCTCCAGCTTCGTCTTTGCGTCGTACTGTAAAAACACAGACGAATGTTCCTGTTAGAAAAACGTCTCCTGTTTTAGAATCTAAATAAACCTGAAACCGTCTTCCTCACCTCTGCGCTGCTCTCGCGGCCGAAGAACATGTCAGAGGAAATCGCCTTCGCGTTTGCAAACTTCTGCCGAGCTTCGCTGGACTCTGACACCGGAGCAGAAACCTCAGCTTTTCTTCTGCTGGGGAGTCTGGATCAACGGGAGAACAGGGCAGAGCTGTGAGCGCTGACGTTTATCACCATAAATCCCAGTTTATAAGCAGCTGGGTCAATGAGGTGACGTCCCCTTTTTTGTGTCCTAGTGCAATATTTCCTTCCATCATGAATTGAGTATTTCATCACATGTATTTCTTTATTCTATGAAACCTGTGTTATTTGAACACATCTTTAAACTATTAAAATATAACATGTTTTTTTGTGTTTTGGTTCCTCAAACCCCCAAAATGTCAGGTGGTGCAACCGTCCTGACAAGTATCCACAGTAATTAAACTCTAAAAATTGAATGTCAGTTATTGTAAATGGAAATTAAAAATACAGTGGCATTATTTTATGCTTGANTTGATCTTATTCACAAATAAAAGAAATGAAACACACAAAATGAAAATGTATGAGTCACTACAGACACTTGAGAGATACTTGCCAATAATTTCACACAGAAAAAATAACAGGAACATATAAATATATTTTCATATATTTGGTTGCTCCACCTGACATTTTTGGGTGCTCAAATTAAAAATACTAAAAAATAATGAACCTAAAACTTTGAAATGTTGGTCAACTACTGAAATCTGTTAGAAAACATAATTCTTCTCTCAGAAATATGTTTTTATCCATTTTCAAAGAACTTTTTTTGTCACTGACCCTTTTAGACATTTTTTCCACTTAAAATTTGTTCTTCTTGCTTCTTCTTGTGCTCATTTTTCACCCTTTTTTGGACCATTTTTTTTGCCACTTTTGTGATATTTCCAAGTTATTTGCCTTCTTAGGGCCTGAAAAAATGTTTTCAATTTTTTTCCCCAAATATATATGCATTTTAAAAAAAGTTATAAACAAACATTTGAGGGTGAAAACGCTTATAAATTAAAAATTGTTCAGTGTTTAAATGGATGAAAAAAAGTTCAAATGTTTCCCAAAGCATTAAAAAATGATTACCATTACCAAAAAAAGAAGAAAAGAAAAGAAGTAAAAAAAAAAGTAAGTCATATTCACATTAAGTTCACACTTTTTTATGTTAAATGCTCAGTTACAAATATTCTTTAAAAATGGAAAAACTTTTTTCATGCTGTAAGTCAAATAAAAACACTGAAGGTAAAAATCCTGACACTGACTTTCATAGTTCATGCATCAGAAAGTTAAACTCAGCAGGTACCTCTCTCCGATTGGCTGGATGCTGGAGATGGTGACCTCCTCTTTTGGATCCTCCTTCTCCAGAGCCCAGGAGGTGGTGAAGGAGGCGGTCCCTCCCTCTGTGTCCCACCTGGACCCAAAACTGTCCCCCACCGTGAACGGGTTGTCCTTATACCTGAAACATCAAACACACGGCGCTCAGAGTCGTCGTCACAGTCCTTTCGCCGTCTCCACGTCTGAGCTGTGAGGGAAGTGTAACAAAGATGGAGGTCAGACGTACTTGGGGGGTCCGGAGGTGAAGCCCGGCTCGTCGAACATGTCCAGTTTGGAGCGAGAGGAGGACTTGGCTCCTACGGGAGTCTCCTGCTCGATCACCTGCATCTCTGACATCACCGAGTGGGACACGGCGCTGAGACGGGAAACAAACGGGAAACAAACGCCACGTTTTAGACGGAGAAAGAAGAAAGAAATGTGTTGGTGGTGGTGAAAGTTTGTGTGGTAGTCATAGGCGTCAGTTTAGGGGGGGATGGGTGGGACATGTCCCCTCCACTTTTTGCCAGACGTCAGTTTGCCCCCCTCATGTGTAACTAACCCTTCATACTCACCTAAAACGTGCCACTAAACGTCAGCGCTGTGCATTTATACCAGCTTCCTCTGCAGCCACGTTCACACAGCCTGAGCTGTGTCCGTCTGTTTCTAGACATTTTAAACAAAGATAAAGTCTCTGGGGCTCGGTAAAGTCTCCGCATCAGTTCAGAACAAGAGAACGACAGACTTTGATCCGGTGGAAGTTTATACTTTAAGATCACTGATTCGTTAATTTCGCTGTCAATCAAAGAGGGATTCGCCTCAGACAGATCATCCAATCATCATGAAGAAGCCGAGTGTCAGGACCCGCCCACTGCCCCATAGACCCCCATAGAAGCTGAGCTGATGGGCGGGACAAAGCTCAGTATTTATCCAGTGACCGTCCAGTTTCACGCAGTGGAACAACCCACTTAATGCTTCCCCATTAAATTCTGTAGACGCTCAGCGTCTGAAAACTCTGGAGCTGCGGGGATAAATAAAAAGGAAGTCGTGTCTGTTTCCTGTGATAAGTCGCTGATTCTGAGCAAAAGATGAACACCTTCTTACGCACAAATAGTCAGTGAAATGTAAACACAGCGGTAAATAGTTCACCACTTTATTCTTCTGTTTCAGGGGAAGCTGAGCTTCATTTGCAGTCTCAGAGTAATCACCACTGTTTATATCCTGTTTACTGATGACATAGGGACACGTTCAATTTCAAAGAACTGTTAAAAACCCTTGTTTAGAAATCCAACGCTGTCTGAAGCATTTTTGAACAGAAAATGATCAGGAAAAGAACATAACCACCTGAAATTAAAAAGATACTCAGACCAGATTCATATAATCAGAGGAACTGTGGTCGCTTTGCACAGGGATTAAAAACACATCTTCACATTTATTATGAACTATCAGAGTCTCAGGTGAAACTGATCCACTTCAAACAGGAGGGTAGATGCATTTTAAGAAAGCCTTACTTTAAGTAGTCGTCATCATCCCCAGCACCTCTCAAACATCATTTTGCAAATAGTTATTGTCCCCCCCACTTTTCAAAACAAACTGACGCCCTTGCTGGTGGTGAAAGTTTTCGTGATGGTGGTTAAAGTTTGTGTGGTGGTGAAAGTCTGTGTGGTGGTGGTTAAAGTTTGTGTGGTGGTGGTGAAAGTCTGTGTGGTGGTGGTTAAAGTTTGTGTGGTGGTGGTGAAAGTTTGCGTGGTGGTTAAAGTCTGTGTGGTGGTGGTGAAAATGTGTCTGGTGGTGCTTAAAGTCTTCATGGTGGTGGTGGCGTTACCTCCTGTTCCCAAAGCCCATCCCCAGCCGCTCCGCCTGCTCCCTCTTCTTCCCCTCCAGGTTCTGCAGCTTCTTCTCCTCCACCTTCCTGTCGATCTCCAGCTCTTTGTAGGCCAGACGCATCGAGGCCACGCTGCAGAAAGAAGGAAGACGTGAGGTCAGAGCGTGAAAGGATGAAAAGCAGGGACAGGTGAGTCTGCTCAGGTGAGTCTGCTGTGGTGAGTCTGCTCAGGTGTGGTGCTCCTTACATGGACTCCTCCGCTTGTTTCTTAGCTTCAGCCGCCTGCTCCTCTCTCAGTTTCTCAGCCACCTGCGCCTGTTTCTCCACCTCAGAGAAACTTTTACTGCTCACTTTCTGAGCACCGAGACCTTTCTTTGCTCCGAGCTGCATCAACAAATACAACAACAAGAACAACAACAGTTAACTCCAGGTTAGATAAGAGAAAACAAATCACATCAGGTGTTTAATCTCTAACTTTTCTCTCCTTTAAGACAAGTTTCATGGCTGCATTTATTTCAGATCAACAATAGTTATCTAATTGTGGAGTATTTCTGAGTGGAGCTTCTTTTATTCTCTTTTTTTTATTGTATATTTTTACATATTTATTTATTCTCATTTCTACAATTGGGCTTGCTGACAAATAAAACTCCTTGAATCCTTGAATTAAAAATGAAGATTGACATTAATCACAGCACCACAACAACCTGTGATGTTTCTTTTTGCAGCTTGAGACTGTTTTTTTTGCCCATTTTGATCAATTTTCACTCTTTTTTTCACCACTTCTGGATCAGTTTTGCTTCCTTCTGACAATTTCTCAAGTTTCATCCCAACTTTCTTGCCCTTTTTTTGTTGCCTTTGGGTATTTTTACCCCTAATTGTTGCTGCCTTCTGAATATTTTCCAAGTTCTTCCAAATTTTCTTGTTACTTTTTAGTCATTTTTCACTCTTTTTGGACCTGTTTTTTTGCTATTTCCTGACTATCTTTTAAATTTTCTCCCAATTTTCTTGCCAAACTGCTGCTTCTTGACCATTTTTTCCACCTTTAACTCATTTTTATTTCTCTCTCTTGCTGTTTCAGCCACTCTTCATCACCTACATTGTTTCTTTTGTAAAGGTAGTTTTCAACAGTTTGTCTCTTTGGTTGAGTAACTCTAGTGTAGAACAGAAAACACCTGTTGCGAAAAAAGTTAAACTAGTATTCTGATGTAGGTTAAAGGAATATTTCACTGTCTGTGATTGGAATATTGCAACAGGTCATATTGTGATTTAATCTAATTTACGATTAATGGCCCAGCCCTAGTTCTGAGGGTTTTTTTTTAATATATGGAGCAAACTAACACTAAACGGCAGCGTTAAAGTCTGTTTAAAGCGTGACTCACCCCTTTTTTGGCCGCCATGGGCTTCTTTTTCCCAATAATGGAAGGCTTCACCTCTGAAACAGAAAAAGAAAAACTGTCAAAAACTGAAAACCCGTTTAATCCAAGAAAGCAGACTGAGAATATCTGTAAATGAAGCGATAATCACACAGAAGCTGGAGAGTCAGCGCCAAGAGGAAACCTGCGTTCGTTAGTGTTTTTAATTTCAGAGTCAGTGAGGAGGAAGAGTTCAGTCAGAGCACAGCAGCGTTAAAAACCTCCATCTCACCGGCAAACACGAACAATCCTTCACAGACACAAACTCATTTTCTGGACTCATAACTTTTTTCTCAATTTCAAGAAACCTTTCAGAAACCTTCAAGATATATTCATGGGATCCTAATACATTTTTAAATGTCCTAAGAATTTAATGTGAGGTCTGAGAAACTTTTTCTGAAAATATGTAAAATATCTTTTTGGTAAGTGATGAGGAGAATGCGAGGAGAAGCTAAAGTCTTAACTTTTATTGCAATCTTTTAGTCACTACATATGGCATATTACCATTATAAGTGGTTTATATCATTATTTTATGGGTTTGCATGCATTATATCTTGTCTAAATAAATCCCACAAGTTTTGCTGAGAATCTGACCAGAACATCCCCCCCCTCTTTGTGTTCAAATGGGACACCTGCTCTCCTACAGAGACCTTGAGCCTGTAGCCTGCTCCTCTTTGAAATACTCTCTCTGCCCGAGAGTCCTCATCTGAGTGAAAAAGCTGTATTTCATGTACATTTCTTTGTCTTCTGCTTAAAGAGGTTTTGTTATCTCGCACCTGCAGGAAAACGTGACTTCTGAGACAGCCCGTGTCCATATATGTAAACAACAAATAAGAATTGTCCCCCAAGACAACAGCCAATTAAATCCCCTGGGAGTTTAAAAAAAAGGGAAAGATTGTCCCTGATGACCAATAAAAGTTTAAAGGTGTTAACCTCTGATTTTGATACACCCACTTCAGAAATGTATATAATACGCAGCACATCTCGATATTTTAGTTGGACTCTGCAGATTTCAGCTCCTTTCTTCTCTGGAATAAAGTACCTTGTGAAATTAACCTGCTGGACTTTTTGCCTCTTTGGACTTAAACTTTTTCTGGGGATTCAACAAATAGTCTGATCTGGACTCTAACTTTTTTGGGAAACCAACACTTAGTGCAAATTTCTGAAAGGATTAATACCAATTGGAGAAATATAGAATCTGATTTTGGGATTTAATTCAAACTCTTCCCTAAGGGGCTAGAGTAGGGATTTTAATCCTAAAAATACACAACATAAGGTCCTGAATAAAGTTGATATACTGAGATTTTTTTTTGCACAGGATTCCAAAAATTCTTTTGTGATATCCTGAAAAAACTTTCTAAAGCGTTTGAGAAACTGGTGTAAGATCCTGGAAAAACTTGTGAGATCCTGAAAATACTCCTGAGCTCTTTCAAACTTTCATGACATCCTAAAAACTTCCTGAGATCATGAGTGACTCTTTTGACATTCTGATAAACTTTGAGGTCCCGAGAAAACCTTTTAGGAGAACCTGAAAAACTTCTGTGGGATTCTGAGAAACTTTAACAGGATCTTGAGAAACTCTGGATTAAAAGTGTCAAAAACTTCAGTCGCTTGAGAGAATATGAGGGAAGATCATGTGGTCATAACTTCTGTTGGTTCATACAGAAAAGTATTGTGAAATCTGGAGACACTTTGGTGGGACCCTGAGAAAGTCTTTCAGGAAAAATACAAACTTGTGTAAAATCCTGAGAAACTTCTGAGGGACTTTGAGGAAATTTTTTCGATTTCAATTTTTCAACAGGATCCTGATAACCTCCTGCAGATCAAAAACAAAACATTTTCTAAATCTTGAGAAACTTTTAGGATTCTGATTTAGAGAAGTTGATCTTCTCGATTGTGGTTTAGAAGTTTCTGCGTCACGATCCTAAAGACAGATCAGCTCTGTTGTTAAGTCCAGCTTTTATCATCTAAGGCAGCTGGAAAAGGTGAAGCCTTTTCTTGCACATTCGCACTTTGAAGCAGTAATCCACGCTTTTATCACATCACAGCTGGATTACTGCAGGAGTCAGCCAGGGCTCCCTTACACGTCTCCAGTTGGTGCAAAATAGGGCTGCACAATTAATCGAATCGCAATCCGTTAGCGCTATACTCTTGCACGCTAATATATTAGCGTGAATTCCGACGCTAAACGCTAAATTGATCAACACGCGTACGCAGGGACTTAGGATGTTAGACGGGAGACAAACCTCAGGCCAAGCAGTGCGGGTAGTGACGGTAGATACGTAGTGACGAGGTTCTTAGCCTGTGTGCATGTGTGAGTGCGCGCGCGTGTGCTCAGTCTGTTGAATGAGGAGCAATGATGAGCAAGCAGAAAAGGAACAGGTGACGAAAAAACACGCACGTTAGAAAAGTGTGCTTTTTGACAATCGGTGCCAGGCCTGGAGTGTCACATCTGCAGAGGATCTGAGCGTCTGTCTGTTCAATAAGTCAGGTCCACAAAGTGATACAGGAGCCAGGAGTCACCAGCTAACAACTTTAGTTGCGTCCTTCGATACATTCAGGAGAATCACACACTTCGTGTTCTGCTGCACGTCCGGTTTCGCAATGTGCATTTAAAAAAAAAAGCATACATTTCATAATAAAAGCATGCAAAAGAGTTAATACTACTTGAGGAGTTTAAGAACTGTCTACCCAAGCAAATCGTTGTTTAATTAAATGAACAAAAAGTTCCCTCACTCACAAAAGCTGCCATTCTAGCCAACACGACCTGAATCTCTGAAATTGATTCTGTATTGTTCATTCCTAAAACTGCTGCACTTTATGGCAGAAGAAATGCACTGATCTGTTGGTCTCAGTTAAGTACCAACTAGAAAAAAATGAACAAGGTTTTGTTTGCTAAAGCTTATGTATTAATTCAGTTANTGTGTGTAAATAACTCGAGCCCACAGTTATGTCTCATTGCTAAATGTATTTATTTTTAGGGGGGAATAATCAATTATTTAAACTGTTATTTTGAAAAAAGTACTATAAAAGCCTTGTCATTTGTAATTACTTAATACTTGTATGTTTTAAGTTAAGAAATGCATACTCCAAAATAATTATACAATACTAACATACTCTGCATGTTCATTGTTAATCAGGGAAAAAGCCCCATGTCACCATTTATCAAATCGCAATCGCAAATCGCAATAATGTTCACCATAATCGCAATCGCAAAATTTTCCCATATCGTGCAGCCCTAGTGCAAAATGCAGCCGCTCGCCTTTTAACTGGAGGACGTTAGAGGAAGCACATCACCCCAATCCTGGCCTCCCTCCACTGCTACCTGTACACTTTAGGATCAATTTTAAGATTCTTTTATTTGTTTTTAACTCTTTTAATGGTCTGGCCCCACCTTACCTCTCTGAGCTCCTCCACCCCTACACTCCTGCTCGCTGCCTCAGGTCAGCTGACCTCCTGCTCCTCCAGGTACCGAGGTCCAAACGGAAGCTCAGAGGGGACAAACTTTCTCTGCCCATCCACATCAGACGATCCACCTCACTGTCTGTTTTTAAAACTCGTCTTAAACCCACTTTTATTCCTTGGCTTTTAACCCACCATGAGACTCGACTCTGTTTTAGTGTTTTATGGTTTGTTTTTAGTTATTGTTAGGTGTGGGGAAACGGATATAAAAGTAACATTGAGCCAATTTTTCTCTTACAGAAAAAAGCAGTGAGATTTATTCACAAAGTTAAATTCAGAGAACATACAAATAGTTTATTTTCTAAGTCACGATTATTAAAACTTCGAGGAATTGTCGAATTACCGACACTATTATTTATGTTTAAAGCTAAAAATAAATTACTACCCGAAGGTATTCAGAAGTTTTTTGAGTTTGCTGCATATGATGAAAATCATAGAAGGAGATTTAATTTTAGGCATCAATTTGCTCGGACAACATTGAAACAAATGTGTATTTCAGTTGTTGGTGTTAAATTATGGGATTCTCAGCAGGATGACTTGAAGGGATGCAGAAATATTTTTCAATTTAAAAAAATATATAAAGAGAGACATTTCTTAAGTTATGACCTTGAAATTTAATTTGACGCATTGTTCTTTACTTATGTTTATTTGGTTTATTCTTTTTTTGGTTGTTGTTTGTTCTTTTGCTTTTTGTTTTTGTTGAAAATCTTGAAACTTGAGTTCCTTTTTTGAAGGCTCTAAGAGTCGGGTGGAGGTGATGGTGGCGAAACATTTTGAAGTTTTGTGATCAGAATAGAGGCAGCAATAAATAAGAACATTGTTCTTCCAGCTGCTCCTTTCCAGTCATGCAGAGTTTCAATGTTTAAATATGTGTAA
>RPOG01004232.1:23275-48214 GCA_008086565.1 Thalassoma bifasciatum
GGGAAAAAAAAAAAAAAAAAAAAAAAAAAAAAAAAAAATTGTTTTAGGAACACTTTGTTTCCGTGTTTCTGTCCATATGTGTACAGCACTTTGTTTTCAGCTATGGTTGTTTTTAAAGTGCTCTATAAATAAAGTTGAGTTGAGTAAAGAGTCTGAGACATGAAGCTGCAGACAAACACAAACTCTTGTAAAAACATCATCATGACTGAGCGACTGTAACAGAACGTTTCACCACGTCAGATCGAAAACGCTGGCAGCAGAATTCCTCTCATCCACACAGCGTCTGTGCGCAGGTATGTGAATCTTGATGACAACTGTTCCCTTCAGACACAAAGCAGAGCTTAACGCTGTGAAAACAGAAACACACACACACACGCCTACACCTCCTCGCTCTAAACTCTTTCCCGTGCGTGATATAAGCGGAGCAGGGTGGCGGCCGGTGAGGTGTCAGTCAAGCAACACGACCATGCAGCCGACACACAAACTCAAACCTGAGGGAGTGTGTCCGAGGTGAGCCAGCGACAGACGCATGGAGTCCTCTACGGGACGAACACACACCACACACACATCACACACCACACACACACCAGACACACACCAGAGTCCAGAACAGGGTCAACGTTAGTCAACACGGTGAAATCAGACCAAAAACTCTCTGATTAATCTCACTCTGATTCTGTGTAATCAATAATTAATCAGCTCATCTCTCAGAAGAATTAAACAAGCATCAAACTTTGTGATTTATTAATCCTCAGGGAAAGACTCAGAGCTTATCAATCACACTTGTGTTATAAAGAGAGTTATTAGAAAAATAAAACAAAGACTCATCCTTGTCTGACCCATTAAACATTTTTTATTACCCTCTCTTTCTCTGTGCTGAGCATTTCAACCCTTTACACAGTTTTTTAAGACCTTTTTAATGCAACTTTTTAACTGCAAATTTAAAACCAAAAGCTCATAAACGGGTCAATGACAAAAAGAGGGTCTAAAAACTTGTTTTTAAAAAGTTCTTTGAAAATGGATAAAAACATATTTCTGAGAGAAGAATTATGTTTTCTAACAGATTTCAGTAGTTGACCAACATTTCAAAGTTTTTAGGTTCATTATTTTTTAGTATTTTTAATTTGAGCACCCAAAAATGTCAGGTGGTGCAACCAAATATATGAAAATATATTTATATGTTCCTGTTATTTTTTCTGTGTGAAATTATTGGCAAGTATCTCTCAAGTGTCTGTAGTGACTCATACATTTTCNATAAAATAATGCCACTGTATTTTTAATTTCCATTTACAATAACTGACATTCAATTTTTAGAGTTTAATTACTGTGGATACTTGTCAGGACGGTTGCACCACCTGACATTTTGGGGGTTTGAGGAACCAAAACACAAAAAAACATGTTATATTTTAATAGTTTAAAGATGTGTTCAAATAACACAGGTTTCATAGAATAAAGAAATACATGTGATGAAATACTCAATTCATGATGGAAGGAAATATTACACTCAGACACAAAAAAGGGGACGTCACCTCATTGACCCACATACGTTTATCTACATTCAAATTTTCAGCTTCTCCTGTAAATTTTATTGGATCCGTTTGTTTTAAGTGTTTTTTTTCTTCACTAAACCTCCAACATCCAATTCTCTGTTTGTGTTTTTAAGTATTCCAGAAAAAAATGGGACATTTTTTTGACTATTTTATGAGCAGGACAAGCGAAATAGTGCAGGAAGGTATTTTGGAGCTCAGTGGTTAAAGGGTAAAATAACAACGAATAAAACTGCCCCATGTAGTTTTATTTTTTATTATTAAAAGTGAAAGTCTTCTCGGAAAAAAAAAACACTTCTGCAAACTCCTGGGAAAACTGAGAAAAACGTTTTTAGGATACCAAGAAACATTTGGAAATTTAGGAAATTTAGTGAGATGGAGTTTAACTTTTTCAGGATGTTTGGAAACGTTGTGAGATAAGTTGAACACAGATATTCAGCTCTGATGTTAAATGTGAAGCTTCCTTTTTGAGGTTAAAGTATCATTACTCAAGCATTTTAAACATTTATTTAAACCTGAAATCAGCTGAAGATTTTTCCAAGAGCCAAAAATAATCTGTGAAAACGAAGCGTTAAACCATGAACCGCAGTGACTCTTTAGAGACTTAACGTTCACACCCTGTTTTCATTTGTAAGAACATACTTTAACATCATCTGAGGGGAAGGATTAAAACATACACAAAGATTTCACAAGTTTCTCTGAACCTTACATTATGTCATAAAAGATGAGGCATTCGTGACAGAGGTATGAGCGACCCGGCTTTGAGCGGCGTAAACTCGTCAATCATCCTCTCAAGTACAGAAAAAGAAAGAATTCTGAGCATTAATTTCTGTGCAGACGACGATAGCACATGATTATGGTTTGACGGAGGTTTGAAAGGCTGAAGAACAGGATGAACTGAGAGGAACGAGAACAAACCTCTCTGACGATTGTTCTGGAGTTATGAACTTCAGTGTGTGTGTGTGTGTGTGTGTGTGTGTGTGTGTGAGTGGCTACCTCCGAAACCCACTGCACGAGTCCGGCAGCTACGACCCAGGCAGGAGACCACGATGTCTTTTATTTCAGTATTCTTAGTCTTTTGAAAGACAGAGGCCACCTAATAAATGTTGAAAGTGACAACAGCAGATGTTTAGACCGACGTGTCCACCTGGTGAATCACAACACGTCAAGTTTCTTGAAATAAGAATAATGTAATAAAAGAAACTAGGGCTGCATGGTAAACACGGTCCGACGGTAGAGATTTGTTCTCTACCGTCGGACCCTGACGTCGTCGTATTTGCCTCCGTGTGGAAACAGCTGCGAGCAAAGTGACGACGGCGGAGGACGAGGAACTGGTCAAAAAAACGGTGATTTGGGTTCAAAAAGTCGGATGTGGAGCAGAAAAATATCGTCTGTAAGATGTGTGGTAACTCTGCACAGTTTTGGATTACAGAACCTTTTCACTGTTTTTGCCATTTGCCTTATAGAAAACCTCTCTTACTTGAAGTACTGTTTACAATAGCCACATTATTTTTGTATTATTGAAGAATTTTTGTACTAATTCTGAGGCACTATCCTTATTTCTGTTGTTCAGCGCAGCCATTGTTTTACTGCCGCAATGCATTCTGGGTTGATGACGTAGATTGGTACGAACCACGGCTCGTAGACCTAAACCGGCAAAGGAGTGATGATCAGCGGCATTCAGTGCTCCAAACTCCTCCCTTTTTTTGTATTATTACGGTGTACACCGACGAAAAGGGTGAAAGGTCAATAACCTGAGATATCAAAGTTGAAATTCTGAGACAAAATGTCAAGTTTTTGGGAAAAAAAAGACAAAAATTGGAGATAAAAAAAAAGAAAGTCAAAATTTTAAGATAAGTGGTCAATAATTTAGGATAAAAAAGTTTTTAATATGAGATAAATGTCAATAATTTAAGATGAAAAAGTTGAAATTCAGAGACAAAATGCTGATTTTTTGGGGGATAAAAAAGTCAAAATCATGAGGAAAAGTCAGAATTATGAGATTAAGAGCCCAATTTGGGATACAATTCAATAATTGAGTTAAAAAGTCGAAATTCTGAGAAAGAAATGTCAATTTTTGGGATAAAAAGTCGAAATTATGAGATAATAGTCAATAATCTAACATAAAAATGTAACACATTCTGAGATAAAATTTCAAAATCTTGAGTAAGAAAAGCCTTATTTATGAGATAAATGTCAAGAATTTAAGATGAAAAAGTTGAAATTCAGAGACAAAATGCTGATTTTTGGGGGATAAAAACGTCAAAATCATGGGAAAAAGTCAGAATTATGAGATTAAGAGCCCAATTTGGGATACAAGTCAATAATTTAAGATAAAAAGTCAAAATCATGAGATAAAAAAAAGAAAGTCAAAATTATAAGATAAGTGGTCAATAATTTAGGATAAAAAAGTTTTTAATATGAGATAAATGTCAACAATTTAAGATGAAAAAGTTGAAATTCATAATAAAATGCTGATTTTTTTGGGGGGATAAAAAAAGTCAAAATCATGAGGAAAAGTCAGAATTATGAGATTAAGAGCCCAATTTGGGATACAAGTCAATAATTGAGTTAAAAAGTCGAAATTCTGAGAAAGAAATGTCAATTTTTGGGATAAAAAGTCGAAATTATGAGATAATAGTCAATAATCTAACATAAAAATGTAACACATTCTGAGATAAAATTTCAAAATCTTGAGTAAGAAAAGCCTTATTTATGAGATAAATGTCAAGAATTTAAGATGAAAAAGTCTTTTAATTAGATAAATGTCAATAATTTAAGATGAAAAAGTTGAAATTCAGAGACAAAATGCTGATTTTTCGGGGGATAAAAACGTCAAAATCATGGGAAAAAGTCAGAATTATGAGAGTAAGAGCCCAATTTGGGATACAAGTCAATAATTTGAGATAAAAAGTCAAAATGATGAGATCTAAGTCACTGCACTTTTCAGTCCAAAGGAAACAAGGAGACTGATGTTAGTCTGCACAGCTTCCCAAAAGACAAGAGAAGAAGGAAGTTGTGGGAAATGGCTTGTGGGCGTAAACAACTTCCCATGGAGCCGCGGCTATGTTCTGGCCACTTCTCCCCAGAAGCATTTGCTGCATTTAGCCGGCCCATGCTGATGAAAGAGCTGACAGGTGTGGGTCATTATAAACGGAGACTAAAGCCAAATGCTGTGCCGACTATTTTCCAACACAAACCCACAAAACTTCCTCTGGAAACCACTGAAGTCCGCTCCAGGACTTATATGATCCTGTATGAGATCCAGCCCGGTGCAACCATATGACCTCACTACCCAGACGTTATTGTAAACAACAATGGCGGCCTACAGGTGAAAACATTTGTTCAAATTTTATACAAACTAAGATATTTTGAGAGATTTTATTATGGTTCTTATGTAGCTGGTAAAAACACTGATCATTTTTTTTCAGGGCTGGTAAATGTGGCTCTTATTGAGTCTGAAACTACATTTTCTTTCTGAAAAAAAAGACAAAGAATAACAAGCCCTGATAGATCATGTTCACAGATCTCAGATTCTGTCACTTTTGTTATTCTTTTTACTTTAAACTCAATAAATTGCTGAGAAAACCTGTAAAGTCAAATTTTTGTGCACGGAATATTCACCAGAAGAAACTGATTATCGATGATTATATTGATGTCTATAAAGTCTAATTAATACCCAGTCGTAGTCATGACGGGCTGAGGTTTACAGGTGTGAACAGGTGTGTTTCACTCACCGTTCTCGTCCTGGATTTTGGCCGTCGAGTCGGTCAGCTGTGGCGTGATCGCCGCTCCGTTCTGCTCGGACGCCTCAGAGGACGGCGCCATAGTCCAGTCATTAGACGGCTGAAAACAAACCAGATAATTTAATAATCAGTGTGTGTTCGTTTGTGTTGATATAAACTCTCTTCCTGCTGCTTTCTTCAGTTATGCTGCTGAGGTTTTGTTGTCTGATCACAAATAGGATTCGATTCTTTGAGATCATGTTGAATTGAATGTTAAGCCAGGGCTGCGTGATCGGGCAAAAAAAAAAGAAAATAAAATATATTTTTTCACATTGTCTAATCTAAACTGGTCTTAAAACACCAGTTTTAAAGCACCTGTACTGAAAACTAAAGAAACTAAAGATTAAGTCAACACTTTTTAACATAAAAAGCAAAATAAATATATGTACAGAGAAAAAAAAGAGAGAAAAACATAAAAGTACACAGTGATCTAGTTTACAGTCCTGAGTATTTTTGCAAGTTTGTGAGACCCAAAATTAACATGTTGCCCCCTCAAGTATAATGAAGATTCCTTAAAAAACAACATCATCAGTATCAAAAGAAATTACTTCTCTGGAAACAGAAGTGTAGTAAGAAAAGGTCGACTCTGATTGGCTGTTATCGCACATAATCGCCCAAACCTATGTTCAGCCTTCAAAATAAAAGCTCATATGTTCTGAAAAAATAAAAAATACACAAATATGGTCTAGGAGGAGTGATTATGAGATTGTGTTGGCGTTTTGTGAAACCAAAGTGGGGTCGTGAGCTGAAGTATTGTGTTATGTTTACGAGCAGGAACCAAACCTGTGTGTGTTCAGCGAAAAAGTCTGCCTCTTTCTTCTCAGGAGCTGCAGGAGTGTTTGCAGCAGACGACTCGATCCACAGCTGCAGCACGGAGAGAGAAAAGCTGACGTCAGTGTTTTATTTCGCTGTGACAAACACACGCGACACGTGGACTCTGAACTACGACACGAGGACTCTGAACTGCGACACGTCTCAGGCGCCGATAACTTCTTTACAGCTCTGACGTAACGTTTGTTTCTGTCGATCTGAAAACTTCTCAGCAGCTCAGATAAAGTGACTCTGCACAGTAGCTTCAATAATTCAAAGATCTGGGTATTCGTCATTATTATTATTATTTTTTTTTTCCTTCTCTTCCGGTGTGTATGTAGATGGGTCAATGACAAAAAGAGGGTCTAAAAACTTATTTTTAAAAAGTTCTTTGAAAATGGATAAAAACATATTTCTGAGAGAAGAATTAAGTTTTCTAACAGATTTCAGTAGTTGACCAACATTTCAAAGTTTTTAGGTTCATTATTTTTTAGTTTTTTTAATTTGAGCACCCAAAAATGTCAGGTGGTGCAACCAAATATATGAAAATATATTTATATGTTCCTGTTATTTTTTCTGTGTGAAATTATTGGCAAGTATCTCTCAAGTGTCTGTAGTGACTCATACATTTTTATTTTGTGTGTTTCATTTCTTTTATTTGTGAATAAGATAAATAATTTGATGTTAAAATAACATTTCACATTATTACATTGGTTGTACCACCTGACATGGAAATTGTTCCAGTCACCAATGAAGTGAAAAAACCTTTTTTATCAGTATTTCAGAGAAATCTACAAACTTTTCCACTTGGTCACAAATGTCATTTGGGCTCCTCTGGCTGATGCAGTTTCCTGTTTCCTGTTTTATTCTCTTCACTTTAAAATAAAAGTCTAATGTTACGGTTGCACCACCCTGACATTTGACAAGGTGAAAATTACGGGACAAAAGTTTTTTACATTTCTCAACAGCTTTAAAATTCTTTTTATTTGCAAAGAATGTTTTATTTAAAAAGGTTNATTTTGTGTGTTTCATTTCTTTTATTTGTGAATAAGATAAATAATTTGATGTTAAAATAACATTTCACATTATTACATTGGTTGTTCCACCTGACATGGAAATTGTTCCAGTCACCAATGAAGTGAAAAAACCTTTTTTATCAGTATTTCAGAGAAATCTACAAACTTTTCCACTTGGTCACAAATGTCATTTGGGCTCCTCTGGCTGATGCAGTTTCCTGTTTCCTGTTTTATTCTCTTCACTTTAAAATAAAAGTCTAATGTTACGGTTGCACCACCCTGACATTTGACAAGATGAAAATTACGGGACAAAAGTTTTTTTACATTTCTCAACAGCTTTAAAATTCTTTTTATTTGCAAAGAATGTTTTATTTAAAAAGGTTGAAGCATAAAATAATGCCACTGTATTTTTAATTTCCATTTACAATAACTGACATTCAATTTTTAGAGTTTAATTACTGTGGATACTTGTCAGGACGGTTGCACCACCTGACATTTTGGGGGTTTGAGGAACCAAAACACAAAAAAACATGTTATATTTTAATAGTTTAAAGATGTGTTCAAATAACACAGGTTTCATAGAATAAANTTCTCTTCACTTTAAAATAAAAGTCTAATGTTACGGTTGCACCACCCTGACATTTGACAAGGTGAAAATTACGGGACAAAAGTTTTTTTACATTTCTCAACAGCTTTAAAATTCTTTTTATTTGCAAAGAATGTTTTATTTAAAAAGGTTGAAGCATAAAATAATGCCACTGTATTTTTAATTTCCATTTACAATAACTGACATTCAATTTTTAGAGTTTAATTACTGTGGATACTTGTCAGGACGGTTGCACCACCTGACATTTTGGGGGTTTGAGGAACCAAAACACAAACACTAAATTATTTATTTATTCACTTAAAAAAAAAAAAAAACTCTGCTTCTCCCTTTCCTTCTGTTTGTGTTCAATTATCTTTGTTCTTCAATTGATTCTAAAAACTTTGTAAACATGTTTAAATATAATGGTAAATATAAAAATGGAATCCATAACAGAAAATTTTAAAAGGAGACATGAATGTATATTTGAAATGTATGCAATATTATTTCTCAATAAAAACATATTTGACGAATTTTTTTTTTTTTTTTAGGCTGTCTAAGAATGCAGACACGGCATAAACCTGTCGCGGCACAATCGCTCGACAGCTTAGAAGAGGGACATGTAGACTCGTCGCGCCGACAACATGAACCGCAACCACAGCAAACACCTCGTCGGTACGACCGCCTTTTTGCGGCAGATGCCTGTCTCCTCCTCTTTTTGTCAATGTCTTACATATCCACCAAAACACCTTCAAACACTTCCAGGATCGAACCTTTAACTCAAGATACGACGTTCCCGAGTGATAGTGAAAGAGATAATTTCCTAAGTGATAATGAAAATTGTGACACAACAACACAGTAAAATGAATACAAAGCAGTGCAATTTAAAACAATATAAAACTAATTGATAAGACACTGTGTAAAACCATGAGGTACGATTCCTCTCAGTTTTGTTTTTAAGGTGTAATTTCAAAATTTTAAGATAAAATGTCAAAATTTAAGGATATATAGTATAGGAAAAATGTCAAATTTTCAAAAAAATAAAAATCAAAAATCAAGAAAAAAAGCCAAATTTTGAGATAAAGCCAATATTATAAGTAAAAAAGTCACATTTTGAGATAAAAAAAAGTCAAAATTTTGAAATTAAAGTTATAATTATAAGAAAGAAGTCAAATTATTAGATACAAATTTTAAGATTAAAGAGTCAAAATTGTTAGAAAAAAAATTAAATGTTGAGATTTTATGTATAAGAAATTCCTGATAAGATAAAGTCAAAATTTTAGGATAAAAAGTAGAATTTTTTCTCTTTTATTGTTGACTTAATGTGTCCAAAAAAAAAATCTTTTCAAACCCAGTTTTTCATTTTTATAATTGTAACCAGCAGAAATTGGCTTCTCATCCTTGTTCATGTTAATTTCATATAAAATGTTTCCTTCGTACAGTAAAGGAGTTTTTCAAATAAATGTTTGGGTGATGAAGCTACTTTGTCGTCTTTAAAGGGAACCCGACTGTAAGGTTTAATAAACATGAATCTGCTTAAATGTTTGTCTCAAGCTAGAATTTGTTGTTAAAGACATAACAAATTGGTTTTTCTTTAAAAAAAATACAGTTTAAAACACAGTTTCTATCCTTCAGCCATTGTTTTACTGCAGCAATGCATTCTGGGTTGATGACGTACTAACCAACGAACCACGGCTCGTAGACCTAAACCGGCAAAGGAGTGATGATCAGCGGCATTCAGTGCTCCAAACTCGAGGGAAAAAAACATAATAATGCCACATGTGGCTGCTTTTGGGTGAAAGGTCAATAACCTGAGATATCAAAGTTGAAATTCTGAGACAAAATGTCAAGTTTTTGGGAAAAAAAAGACAAAATCATAAGATAAAAAATCAAAATTTTGAGTTAAAAGTCAAAAATTGGAGATAAAAAAAAGAAAGTCAAAATTATAAGATAAGTGGTCAATAATTTAGGATAAAAAAGTTTTTAATATGAGATAAATGTCAATAATTTAAGATGAAAAAATTGAAATTCAGAGACAAAATGCTGATTTTTTTCGGGGATAAAAACGTCAAAATCATGGGAAAAAGTCAGAATTATGAGATAAAGAGCCCAATTTGGGTACAAGTCAATAATTTGAGATAAAAAGTCAAAATTCTGAGAAAAAAGTCAATTTTTTCTGATAAAAAAGTAGAAATTATGAGATAAAAATTCAAAATTTGTGATAAAAGTTTATAATCTAACATAAAAATGTAGAAATTCTGAGATAAGATTTCAAATTCTTGAGGTAAAAAGAGCCTTATTTATGAGATGAATGTCAATACTTTAAGATGAAAAAGTCTTTTAATTAGATAAATGTCAATAATTTAAGATATCAGAGTTGAAATTCAGAGACAAAATGCAGATTTTCGGGGGGATAAAAAAGTCAAAATCATTGGGAAAAGTCAAAATTATGAGCTTAAGAGCCCAAATTTGGGATAAAAGTCAATAATTGAGTTAAAAGGTCAAATTTCTGAGAAAAAACTAATGTTTGGGATAAAAAGTTGAAACTATGAGATAATAGTCAATAATCTAACATAAAAATGTAAAAATTCTGGGATAAAATTTCAAAAGCTTGAGTAAGAAAAGCCTTATTTATGAGATAAATGTCAATAATTTAAGATGAAAAAGTTGAAGTTCAGAGACAAAATGCTGATTTTTTGGGGGATAAAAACGTCAAAATCATGGTAAAAGTCAGAATTATGAGATTAAGAGCCCAATTTGGGATACAAGTCAATAATTTGTGATAAAAAGTCAAAATGATGAGATCTAAGTCACTGCACTTTTCAGTCCAAAGGAAACAAGGAGACTGATGTTAGTCTGCACAGCTTCCCAAAAGACAAGAAAAGAAGGAAGTTGTGGGAAATGGCTTGTGGGCGTAAACAACTTCCCATGGAGCCGCGGCTATGTTCTGGCCACTTCTCCCCAGAAGCATTTGCTGCATTTAGCCGGCCCATGCTGATGAAAGAGCTGACAGGTGTGGGTCATTATAAACGGAGACTAAAGCCAAATGCTGTGCCGACTATTTTCCAACACAAACCCACAAAACTTCCTCTGGAAACCACTGAAGTCCGCTCCAGGACTTATATGATCCTGTATGAGATCCAGCCCGGTGCAACCATATGACNAAAAAACCTTTTTTATCAGTATTTCAGAGAAATCTACAAACTTTTCCACTTGGTCACAAATGTCATTTGGGCTCCTCTGGCTGATGCAGTTTCCTGTTTCCTGTTTTATTCTCTTCACTTAAAAATAAAAGTCTAATGTTACGGTTGCACCACCCTGACATTTGACAAGGTGAAAATTACGGGACAAAAGTTTTTTACATTTCTCAACAGCTTTAAAATTCTTTTTATTTGCAAAGAATGTTTTATTTAAAAAGGTTCTAGCATAAAATAATGCCACTGTATTTTTAATTTCCATTTACAATAACTGACATTCAATTTTTAGAGTTTAATTACTGTGGATACTTGTCAGGACGGTTGCACCACCTGACATTTTGGGGGTTTGAGGAACCAAAACACAAAAAAACATGTTATATTTTAATAGTTTAAAGATGTGTTCAAATAACACAGGTTTCATAGAATAAAGAAATACATGTGATGAAATACTCAATTCATGATGGAAGGAAATATTACACTCAGACACAAAAAAGAGACGTCACCTCATTGACTCGTATACAGTGATTATCTGTGACATAAAGAAAACAGCTATACGTCCGTCTGTCATGTCATCGTACACGTGCTGTTGTGTAACTGTGTTTTCTCTGGCTGAGTGCCACCTGTGAACGGCTCATTTTTCAACCACAGGCGCTCTTTATTGCAATTAAATATCACTTAAAAGAAGAGTACATCATTCTCTGAAGTGAAAAAGTGAACAAGAAGAAGGCACAGAAGGACAAAGATTCATGAGGTAGTAATTAAAACTGAACCACTGTGGGGTAAATCACAGTTCGGTTCAATCACAATATGTCCTACAGCAATATTCTCATCACAGATACTGCGATGTTTATTTAACTGGAAATGTGTCAGAATACCAGTTCAGACTTTTGCAGCAGGTGTTTTGAGCTCAACCTGTTCGACCAAAAACACAAACTGTAGGAAACTACTTTTGCAAGAGCAACAATCTAACTGGAAAATGTAGCAAAAATAAATAAAAATAAGTCTAAAATTGACAAGGAAATTGGGAGAACACTTGGAAAATAATCAGAAGGAAGCAAAAATTATAAAAATTGTCACGGAAAACAGTGGTAATTGGTGAAAATGGCCAACAGCAACAAAAAAGGGCAAGAAAGTTGTGGGAAATACTTAAAATATAGTCAGAGAGAGGCAAAAAAATGCTCTAAAAGTGGAAAATAGAAGAGTGAGAAGGGTTTTCAATGGAGGAAACTAAGGAGACAATTTGACAAACAGTCAGAAGGCAACAAAAGTTGTTTAACAGTGGTAAAAAATGGTTGCAGGGGATAAAAAAATGGCAAGAAAGTTGGGATTTAACTAAAAATAGCCAGAAAAAAAATAAAGAAAATGGTCCAAAAGTGGCAAAAAAAAAGTGACTTAAATAAGCAAAAAGCAACAAAATATTGGCAAGAAAACTTTAAAAAATAGTTTAATGGTAGCAAAAATGGTGGAAAAAAGTGCTAGAAAATGTTAGAGGTGGTTAAACATGTCAAAAGGTAATGGATTAAAATCAAAACATAGTCAGAAAGATGCAAAAAAAAGGTCCAAAGGTGACAAAATAAGGAGTGACAGGTGATTAAAATGGGCAAAAAAAAATCATGAGTAGTAAAAATGTAAAAATAAATAAAAATGATTCTAAAATTGACAAGAAAATTGGGAAAACACTTGGAAAATAATCAGAAGGAAGCAAAAACTATAAAAATTGTCACGGAAAACAGTGGTAATTGGTGAAAATGGCCAACAGCAACAAAAAATAGCAAGAAAGTTGTGGGGAAAAACTTAGAATATAGTCAGAAAGAGGCAAAAAAATGCTCTAAAAGTGGCAAATAGAAGAGTGAGAAGTGATTTCAATGGAAGAAACTAAGGAGAAAATGTGAAAAATAGTCAAAGGCAACAAAAGTTGTTTAAAAGGGATAAAAAATGGCAAGAAAGTTGGGATTAAACTAAAAATAGCCAGAAAGAAATAAAGAAAATTGTCCAAAAGTGGCAAAAAAATAGGAAAAGTGACTTAAATAGGTAAAAAGCAACAAAATATTGGCGAGAAAACTTAAAAAAATTGTTTGAAGGTAACAAAAATTGTGAAAAAAATGTGCCATAAAAAGTGAGAGGTGGTTAAAAATGTCAAAAGAATTTGGATTAAATTCAAAACATAGTCAGAAAGATGCAAAAAAAAGGTCCAAAGGTGACAAAAAAAGGAGTGACAGGTGATTAAAATGGGCAAAAAAAAATCATGAGTAGTAAAAATAAATAAAAATGATTCTAAAATTGACAAGAAAATTGGGAAAACACTTGGAAAATAATCAGAAGGAAGCAAAAACTATAAAAATTGTCACGGAAAACAGTGGTAATTGGTGAAAATGGCCAACAGCAACAAAAAAGAGCAAGAAAGTTGTGGGAAATACTTAAAATATGACAAAATGTCAGGTGGTACAACCAATGTAATAATGTGAAATGTTATTTTAACATCAAATTATTGATCTTATTCACACATAAAAGAAATGAAACACACAAAATGAAAATGTATGAGTCACTACAGATACTTGAGAGATACTTGCCAATAATTTCACTCAGAAAAAATAACAGGAACATATAAATATATTTTCATATATTTGGTTGCACCACCTGACATTTTTGGGTGCTCAAATTAAAAATACTAAAAAATAATGAACCTAAAATCTTTGAAATGTTGGTTAACTACTGAAATCTGTTAGAAAACATAATTCTTCTCTCAGAAATATGTTTTTATCCATTTTTAGACTCTCTTTTTGTCTGTAGTTTGTAGTTTGTAGTGTGAGGTTTGGAAAACAGTGTTAGCATTAGCAACATATGGTTCAATAACGTAAAATGTAACAAACAAGTGACGTCAGTGACTTTAACTGAGTCCAAACCTGTTCAAGGGTTATAAAGTGAATCTATATGGGTCTGCCTGAGTCTGTACAGTATTTAATAAAGCAGGTACAGGTGTGTTTCTCCTGGTCGCTCCGTGTCTACGTGGCCTTTAATCAAACCGGTGGCTAACACTTAGCATCGTTAGCTCCGTGACCGTTAAACAGGCCGAGCTCCGTCAAAGATCACACACAAACACACGGACACACACAAATAAAACAGATTCATCCGCCCTACAGTGTCAGCTCACCTTGTTAGTCGGGACGGACCTCAGTCTTTTGAAAATGGAAAGTATTTCAGTCTTATTTGGTTCCGTAGCCATTTTAACCACAGTTTCCATACACTGACGACGCTACGGGTCCCCGCGTGAAACACACCGAGCAAAAGCGAAACTCCCACACTGACGTTATTGACGCAAACGCGAAAAAAAAAGAAAGAGAAATAAAGAGTGAAACTCCGATTTATACGGAAGAGGATTAGGGCCACTGAGAAAAAAAAAAATCAGAAAGTCAGAATTCTGAGAAAAAAGTCAGAATTCTGACTTTAATCTCATAATTCTGACTTTAATCTCAGAATTCTGACTTTTTTCTCAGAATTCTGACTTTTTTTTTTTTTTTTTTGTTTTAAAAATTCCCAAAAAAAAAAAAAGTCAGAATTCTTAGAAAAAAGTCAGAATTCTGACTTTAATCTCAGAATTCTGACTTTTTTCTCAGAATTCTGACTTTAATCTCAGAATTCTGACTTTAAACTCAGAATTCTGACTTTTTTCTCAGAATTCTGACTTTAATCTCAGAATTTTTTCTCAGAATTCTGACTTTTTTCTCAGAATTCTGACTTTAATCTCAGAATTCTGACTTTTTTCTCAGAATTCTGACTTTAATCTCAGAATTCTGACTTTAATCTCAGAATTTTTTCTCAGAATTCTGACTTTAATCTCAGAATTCTGACTTTTTTCTCAGAATTCTGACTTTTTTTTTTTTTTAGATTTTTTTTTTTTTTCTCAGTGGCCCTAATCCTCTTCCGTAGATTTAAACTCTGACCATTAGCAGGAAAATGTCTTTGTTTATTATCAAAATGTTCAAAATCTTTGACAGAGGATTGTGAAAAAAAAAGTAAAAAAGTGAATTAAGAGGATTAATCTCAAAAATTTATGAGAGTAAAGTCATATAGTTATTAGAATAAGTTTGTAGTAATAAGTTTACAAGGATACATTCATACAGTTCCGAGAATAATTCCGGAGGCTAATGTAAAGTAATGTAATTCAATTGCAGTGTAATGTGATTTAATGAAGATTTAAGACTTGTAAATCTATGACTCTATTCTCAGAAGTCTATGATTTCATTCTCGTTAATTTATGACAATGCTCTTAAATCTATGATTTTATAGGTGTGAATTTATAACTATTCTCTTAAATTTATGATTTTACTCTCTTAAATCAACAACATTATTCTTTTAACTTTAAGACTCAATTCTTGTAAATACTAGGGCTGAACCATTTCAGAAAAAGATCTAATTGCGATTTTTCTGGCAGATATTGCGATTTCAATTCAATTTACTTAATTTTATTTACATCAAGCTTTAGTGAAGTTTTCCAAATGTCCGGCAGAGAATTACACCAAACCATAAAAACATCAAAAGTTTTTACTGTAATGCAAGGATGAAAATGAAGGTAAGATTCATTTTTAAGTTTTAGACAAAAAGGCCAATATTTAAGTTGGAAAGTGGAAATTTTGAAAAATAAAGACGAAATTCTGAGACAAAAAGTCAATATTATGAGATTTAAAAAAAAAAAAAAAAAAAATCAAAATTTAATGTAATTAATCCAACATCATGTGATGTGGTCAAAATTTTAGGATAAAGGCAAATGTCGAAGATAAAGAGCCAAATTTTTGAGATTGAGCATCAAAATTTTGAAATAAAAGCAACATTTGAGATGAAGAGCGGAAATTTTGATATAAAAAGTCAAAATTCTAAGATTTAGGTTGAAACTATAAGAAATAAAGACAACATCAATAGATAAAAGGAAAGGCAAAATTTCGAAAATAAACTGTTTTATTTTAATTAAGATAAATAAAATACAAAAAAAATTAAAACCAAATAAAATAAGTGATAATCAGTTATGATGTAAAAAATAAATGTTTTTTTAAACTTTGCATCATTGTTGTGGTTTAAAGGCTTAGTGAGGACTTTATAAGTGATGTTGAAATAGTTTCACTTTTATACATTTGCCTGTTCTTAATCCACAATTTAAATTAAGATTATCAGCATAAATCTGTTATTCCTGTCTGTGAACCACCCTGCTTGGTAAGACTGGAGTTGAAGATCAGCTCTTTATTCATTTGCTTCCAAAACAAATACACGTCTTGGCAAGATTCACATCCTAAGGACAGGAGTTGATGATGCTGATGGAAACAGAGTCTTTGTCTCAGGGAAAATCACTCGCTTTTCCGGATAATCCTCAAAGCACCTTTGAGCTATAAATAGGATGAGTCAGAACAGATTAGTCAGCTTGAGACGTACGCCTTCATTATCCAAAAGGCAGGTGAGATAATAGTTGGGAATTACAGCACAAACAGGTTTACGGTATCTGAACTTCTTCATTCTTTAAGTGTTGGCTCACAAAGCAATAAAACAACACTCTGAGGAATTAAAATATTAAAATATTAGAATAACTTTAGTACTCTTTTTCCCACATGAGTCAAAATCAACAGTTAAAGTTGAGAAAAAAAGCCACAAAAAGCCAGGGAAGTGAAAACCTCCAATAACAAGTACATACAACTGTACTCCTAAGTTTGCATCCTGAACAATTTTCCTGTCAGTTGTAGCTGAAATGTTTGTTGGTCTACCTGACCGTGGTTTGGTTTCAACAGAATTCCTCATTTTCCACTTCTTCATTAGAGTTTGAACTCTGCTTATTGGCATCCTCAGTTCCTTGGATATCTTTTTATATCCCTTTCCTGTTTGATACAGTTGGATTCACTTTTCCTGCAGAAACTTTGACGATTCTTTTTCTTTCCTCATGACTCAGAATCCAGAAATATCAGTGCAGCACTGGATGAAAGATGCAAGTGTCTGTCAGGAGCTCAGAGACTCACTGAGCTTTTATACACACACACTGATTAAAGCTAATAGATCACAGGTGAGGATGGTTACCATGGTTACCTTTAGGAGACATTCAAACTCATCTGTGTCGACTTGTTCATGTTTCAGGACAAAATCACCAGAGGATGAAACTTTTCATCAGGGTCATTCTGGAAGTTTCTGTTGTCATTATGATTTAAAAAGAGTAAACACAGTAGTTTGTTGATAAATGTCTTCACCAACCACTAACCATGAGTGACAGAAAAGCCAAGAAATCATAAATTCCGCCGGCGTATATAAACCTTTGAGCACAACTGTAACTTTTCAAGACTCGCATCCAGCTTCAAACTTGGCTGCAAACTTCCCCAGCCCTAAGAAGCCAACAGAAACACAACACCTGCAAAAAGCAGAGCCCCCTCGGATTGCAGACCCTCCTCTGCAACGCTGCTTTGAGATCAAGTTCATTAAGAAACAGAATCAAAGACTGTCAGGTTAAACGTTCACCGGATCTGACTCACGGAGGCAGCTTCCTGTCATCACGTTTTGATTTATGACTAACATGTGAAGGACTTAAGTGGGTTATTGTGATGAGCAGACAAGCTACACCCACTTTCGCACAATACAATACCAAAAAAAAAACCACAGACACTGAACGTCACTTCACAGGACAAACAAGTGTTTCAACTTTGAAAAATACTTAAAAGATTTCCAGAGCTTTTCAGATGATTCAGTGCATTTAAATGTTGATCTAACACCCTCTGGAACACCTTACCACAACACATCCGAGCCTGTCCAAACCCATCCACATTCAAAACCCTCATCAAAACACATCTTTTTTAAACTGCTTTTAATGTCTAACTGCTTTTAATGTATCTCATGGTTTTGTTTTGTCTTGTTTTTCATTGTTACAGGTTCTTATTATTGTTATCATTACTGTGCTGTTTTACTTGATGTTTTTAATGTCTGTGAAGCGTCTTTGAGTGTTTAGAAAAGCGCTCTATGAATAAAATTTATTATTATTATTATTATTATTATCTAAAGAGGGTTGATCTAACCTATTATCTCATGTAAAATTATTGCACTGTACATTTTATCACACATGATTTTAATGCAACATTCACTTTTATTCCATCATGAATCTGAATAAAACTGCAAAGAAGTTGCATTGGTGAAAATTTGCACCTTTGATATCAATGCACTATAAATAACTGAGCTCTTGCAATATTTTTGCACCATGTTTGTGTAACATACATTTGATTCAAATGCACCATTAATTTTTTTTGCAAAGGAAGAGCTACTGCACCTGTAATTACTTTGCACATTGATTATTAATCTTTTGCACCATTTGCACCATGCTATCACATTTTGAATTCATTGCATTTTAATGTCAACGCACCACCCTATTATCATTGTTACCACAAATCATTATGCAATTAACAATTAATGTTGCACCATGAATGCTAACCACATCGTAAACATTATTGCAGTGTGTGTATTTTTGCAATCAAAGTTAATGGCAGCACAAGTGTGTTGAATATGAATGTGACTGCGCAATTAATAAAGTTATGAAATGTTGCTATGTTATTGTCTCTGTTATTGCACCAGGAAATAAATCATACATAACATGTTCAGTATTATTTGAAACATGAGTAACACTGAAAACAATTATCTTTACAGTAGCCAGTTTGTTTCTTCTACACATTTTTTTTGCGGTTAGTGCTTTTTATATGAACAAACTCACAACAAAACTCACTTTGTGCTTTTGATTTTTACCTATTCCATGTTTTACTTTGACTTTTTTAAAACCTGCCACAAATTTTCGATTAACTTAAGTGATGATTGAATTTTTGGGGACTCGAAATTAAAACGTGTATGAATCTTTCTCAGAGAAGACAGATCTATATTTAGCACAGACCCGTGGTTCGTCCACGTGTTTCTAACCCAGGAATGTCGACTCTCTCGCCTCCACGAACACTTTGTTTTTAAAGTTTAACTGAAGGACAAGAATTTAGAAAATAAACCTAATTCAACTGCAGACTTCTTTTCTGACACAGAATCTGATTTTTCTGTCTGATTCTTCAAAGATCTGATTAATCATCTTACCAAAAATCATCACAAAGTGTTGCACGTAAAGCTGAGATTCTGGTTATTCCGGTTTGATGACATTGAAAAGTTCCACCTCTCACACAGCTGAGATCGACACTGACGACTGCAGAAGCTTTCGTGCGTTCAGAAACATCCAGATATCATGGAGGAAGGAGTGATTATTTTGCTGCTGCTGACTTTACAGGGGGCTGTTTGCCAAACCAAGTTTTATGGAGACAGTTTCAGCCTCATGAGTCCAGAGAAGAAGGCGGATGGAACTCATCAGGTACAAGATACAAATCAGTCATAACCTCCAGATTTTTTACAAATTGATCAAAGTTTACTCTGATTCTTGGGTCTAAATCTGTCTTAAGGTTCGGAGCAGTGGTCAAAATTTGCCCTGTGATTTCGTATTTGTGTTTGCAGAAAAGATCGTTTCTGTTATCTGTAAAAGATTTTTGCAGAATCAGACATCAAAAAAGGAATCTGCAGTTGCCGCACTGATTGTTTGTCTTTGAAAATGTCATCACATGCTGTTGACGCTGATAAATCTTTCAACACCAAGGTGCATTTCACAGGAAGCTCTTCTATGCATTTGCATTTTTTTAAATCTATCTATTTATTATGGAGCCCCGAAAGGGACAAGAAAAGGTGAAAAAAATAAAATAATTTCACATGCGCACTTAAAACTTTCACGTATGCACTTGAAACTTTTACGTGCTCACCCGAAACTTTCTCCTGCCCACCTGAAACTTCTACGTGCTCACTAGAAACTTTTAGGTGCGCACCTGAATCCATAGTGGGCACCAGAAATGCTTCAGATGCACACCTGACAGTTTTCTTCTCTACAAAGTGACAATACAAGAGTTAGTGCGTGCGTGCGAATCATCACCTGTACGACCACGTCTATTTCCACGAAAAGGATTCACCGCTTTGGATCGTGTGTTTGATTTTTGTAGAGGGACAGCTTCAAACATCTGACCAGCTCTGTGACTATCGTTGGATGTTCACAAAATGTCACCTAAAAGTTTTAGGTGAGCACCAGAAAAGGTTTCAGGTGAGCACGTAAAAGTTTCAAGTGCGCACCTGAAATTAATTTTCTTTTTTTTACCTTTTCTTGTCCCTTTAGGGGCTCCGTAATTTATTTTTAGTCCTGTTTTTGATTTTTTTTTTTGTGTGTGTGTATTTTGTGTCTGAACTGAGCACAGTCACGAGAGCCTTGTCTTAGATTCGGAGCTTACCACTCGGGTTTGGCACTTCCCAAGCCGGGAACTTTGCCAGGTGACCTTGTTAAAGAAGGAGTGCAGCGAAGCTTCAAGTATGTAAATGTCAAACAGTGAATGAGTCCAGACACAATAGATTAATCCTCAAAACATGTAGCAACAAAGACTTACACAAATCCTATGTAACTACTTGATTTATATAAACAATATCTTGTCACACATAATAAAGGATTAAGTGTTCAAATCTTGTCCTATGAAAGACAGCAGGGGGCGCCAAACTCAATTCATAGGAGTTTAAAGCCCCTTGGAGGACTTTTGAAGTGATAGATAAAAAAAATGAAATAATCAGCACTAAAAATGGTTATTTCTCAATGCGAATTCTTAGCTTCTCAATTGGGTCACACTGTACCGAAATGATTGACAGGAAGTCAAAGCCTCAATGACATCACCACGCTTGCTGACGAAGTTTGCCAGTGAGAAAAAAACATCTGCGTTTTTCTCTGCTGAAAACAATTTCTGTGATTTCTTTAGTAGACGCGGTGGAAACAGTAGCTGGTTTGTCTGACAGGAAAAAGACAGAAGAGAAGAAGAATGATAAACAGGAGAGAGATAGAGCAGGAGCTAAAGGCTAAAACGCTCAAGAGTCTATCTATTCAATACAGAGAAAAATTTTAATTTTTATTGAAAACACTGTGGCACCTTAAGAGTTGAAGAAGATAAAGATGGAAAAGCACCAAAACGTCAAAATGAAACATCACTGCTGCTTTTCTTGTTTTCTGAATAAATGTAAAGGCCCCTTAAAACTTGAATAAAACAACTGGATGGTTTTTGTTTTTTCCCTGTAGATGACTTTCTACCACCGACGGATCGGCAGAGGAAGCTGTGATGAACGAACCACCTTCGCTTGCGACGGTGCCGAGTGCAGCTTTGAGACAGAAGCTCAAGAAGTGGAAAAAGTAGATCGAGGCGAGTGGTGTCAGTCTGAAACTCGCACCGTCGCAAACGTCTCCACCAAGCAGACCTCATTCTCTCTGAAGTAAGACGGGCTCACGAGCACAGAAACATTCAGACTGGTTCTACTCTCATAAAGCATCTTGACGTTTGGCGTTGATGGTATTTTGGGTGGAGCTGAGTGATTGTGAAAAAAGTTGCGTCAGGAAGTCCTCAGCAAACATGCATCCTCACATTTACCCTGGTATTCCTGTGATGATAAGTTCTGATCAGATCTTTTTGTGTGAAATCTCAAGATAAGAAAGCTGGTTTTGATGTGATAATGAGAGAATCTTTCATGAGTCCAGGAAACAAAACAACAGCAGAGTCACTGTTATAGGTCTGATGACAGATATATAAAGACGACTAGACAAGAAAAAGGCTTTTTTTTTCAGTTTGACCAGGGAATCTTTTATGTTCAGTCTTTATGTGAACATTTTATACTGTATAAAAAAAATGATGGCTGTTTTCCAAACTGCCTACTACATACTACATACTACAGTAGTAGGTAGTATGACTGTTTTGTTGGACCTGTTTAGTCGTATGCTACTCTGGATTTCTGTTTCAGGAAGTGGAGCTGATGGTTTTTTTCTAATGTTTAACTTTATCATAAATAAATCCATGGGAACATTTCAGTCATTAATTCACCACATCAATCACTGGAGAAGTTACGGGAGCAATAAAAGTAGATAAGTTAAATTAGATGTTAATGAGATACAAAGGAAAATAAATAAATGAAATTAAGCATGTGAAGGAAGTTGTAATTTTTTTGAGAATTTTTATGGTTTTTTCATTATTTTAGTGGTTCAAGGAACAATTTTGATTCATTTAGAAAAACAACAAATTCAGGGAGAGATTAGAGTCCTGATTTTATCAAATTTGTAAAGGTATAAAAGTTTATCACAGCAAAATCTCCATATTTGATTTTTTATCTTGCACTAAAAGTTATCGTGTATTGAAAATAAATCTGAAACCAACTGACTTTTTATTTTTCCAGCTGGTGTAAAAACTGCGTCCTCATTACCCACGTAGGCTGTTTATGTAAAATAAAAAGTGATAAATGATTTAGGGGCTTTTATGAATTTGGTAAAAGTAAACAGCTCTTTCATGATGAAGTGAGCAGATTTACCGCTGTTTCTTTCCTGTCACTTCACTTTTATCTCTGGGACCGTTTCACATTTTTGTTGTTGTGTTGTAGTTGAGCTGGTTTATTCCAGTAGGTGTCAGTAATTCACCTCAACCTGAGCGCCCCCAAACTGACAAACGCCATTAGCGCCGTGCATTGTGGGAAACAGTACGCCAGGTAGACTGGTCCGTTACAGACTGAGAAATTTTCCCGGATCAGTAGAAACATCCGGGAACTTGTAGTTTACTACAGATCAAGTTTTCACAAACTGATACTACAAACTGAATTTCAGCCGAAGTAGCAGGCATCGCTAGTGTAGTAGGCGGTTTGGAAAACAGCCGATGACACACACACACACTATAAAAAGAGCCTTTCTTTGTGAAGACTACATGAGTTTAAAAACACAAATTGTACAGGGCTTCATCCTCATAACTCAACAATTTCCCACAATCTGATATTTAAATGAAGAACTGAAGAAGCCAAATGATATTTCAACATAAAATAAAGTTAAATAATTAAAGAAATGACATATTAGAAAAGGAGTGAGTAGAAACAAAGCTTATTAACTCTCACCCCTTTGACTAAATATAGATATTATATATATATATACATATATATGCCCACATATAAAGTCGTATACACATACACTTGTATACTCATATACATATATGTACAAACAAGGTTTCCTTTAGGGCTGAACGGTTTCAGAAAAAGATCTAATTGTGATTTTTCTGGCTGATACAGTGATTTCAGTCCGAGTCACGATTTTCTTTAAATCAAACTTTAGTGAAATTTTCACAATTTAAAGTCAATTTACAAACTTGACAGAAAATTACATAAAAAAAAGAAAAGGTCCCTGCTCCCTGAACCACTCTGTCACAATTTAAGCCCCATGAATCATAGCACTGCCCCCCCCCCCCCCCCCCCCCCCCCCCCCCCCCCCCCCCNCACGGGTTGGGAATCACTGTGACAGCGTTAAGACATAATTTATCCATGATTGTGTAATTAAAAATCAGAATCCTAACATGTCTCTCGTCTCCTCTCAGGGGCACTGGCTGCTGCTGGCAGACTAACGTGGAGGCAAAAACCACCTGGACGTCTGTGGCAGAGCTGAACCTGGGAACCAGATCCGACACACAAGGTCTCAACAGCTGTCCTGTCTCCACCACGGTGTCCTCTTTAAGGTACGGGTGCTTTAAATAATCACTAACCACACAAACTGTTCAAACCTGTCGCTGAGATGACATTCATGTGTGTGTGTTGAAGGGGTGATCTAACCGTGGAGAATATTTAACGTGTCAGACGTCACCTGGAGATATCGTTGAGGACTAAAAAGTAGATGTGTTGAGTTAATGACATTATATATAATTACTTTTTCTCTCCTGCAGAGTTCCTCAGAACTGTTTCACAAAGTTTCTTCTCCTGGCACACGATCCAGACGGAGACAAAGTGAAATGTCGCTTCACTAAAGACACAGTGGTTCCCATAAACTTCGCTCTGGACGAGGTAAATTATGTCAACAAGAGCTGTAGGGATGAAACTCATATCTTGTGAAATGTGACGTTGAAAAGTTCCACCAAAGTTCATGATACATGACTATGATGCTCAGAGTTACATTTAACAATGGAGGAGGATTAAGGCAACTGGAGGTTTGGTCAGTGAAAGTGTAAAAAAATCAGATAATTGCATGATTCAGACATTCAAACTTTTTTTTTTTTATTTGACAAATTCTGAGATAAAATGCAGAATTCTGGCTTTTTGTTTCTAAAGAGTTCAGTCTCATTTCAGACTTTTGAAAGATAGTCTGGAATTTGTTCCTCTTTTTTTACAATCAAAATTAATCCCAACCTTTTTTCTCAGATTTCCAACTTTAATCTGAAAAATTCTGATTTGATATCAAAGTCTTTATTTCATTTCTGAATATACTGTTCTTCACCTTTAATCTCAGCCTTTTATCTGTATCTGCAATTCTGATATTTTTTTCTTTCCTCAAAGTGTAAGATCAAAGTCAGATTTTGACTTTTATCTCAGAATTCTGACTTTTTCTTCTAGAGAGACAGAGAACAGAGAATCTTATTTTTGTAGATGAGAAATGTACCTGAGATTTTCTGGTTCATATATATGGTGTATTTTGACACTGGTTTCATTTTGACTGCATTACACAGTGTTAGTATGAGGTCTTGACTAATCAGAATCAAGTATTAAAACAGGTTGTGGATACATATTTCAGTCTTTGCGGTATTTTAATTTGAGGGTCAATGACAAAAAGAGGGTCTAAAAACGTATTTTTTAAAAGTTCTTTGAAAATGGATAAAAACATATTTCTGAATGAAGAATTATATTTTCTAACAGATTTCAGTAGTCGACCAACATTTCAAAGTTTTTAGGTTCATTAGTTTTTAGTATTTTTAATTTGAGCACCCAAAAATGTCAGGTGGTGCAACCAAATATATGAAAATATATTTATATGTTCCTGTTATTTTTTCTGTGTGAAATTATTGGCAAGTATCTCTCAAGTGTCTGTAGTGACTCATACATTTTCATTTTGTGTGTTTCATTTCTTTTATTTGTGAATAAGATCAATAATTTGATGTT